>SNQJ01S0024992.1:27134-62121 GCA_010110895.2 Picea sitchensis
ATTCCAGTTAAAGGAAAATTTCTTATCCTAAAATCGAACCCTTTCCAGTTGTGTATTCGGCTGGAAGGACATGAATGGATTTAACACTCATCCCTTCCTTATCCTTGGTTGTTTATGTTCTGGTAAGCACCCACGGAACTAATCCTTGATATTATGCTTTTATGAATTAAATCTTCTCCTACGAATGATCAATTGGCTCCTAACGCTTCCTTCCACCATCGGTTGTCAAAATGAATATAGTATCTTGGGGAAAATTGAATAAATTTTATTGCCATTTAGAGCTGGCTAGTGGAAACGCAATGACAACTTAGTAGTGATAGGATCTAGGACAACACCATCTAGTGATCTTGAAGCCTTCAGACATGAATTTGTTGATTAGAATAGATTATGTTTTAATTGATTATTGATTAGAATGTTAGCGTGCATTTCCATCATGGGAATAGGACCTGTTGAGTTTAGGACTTTAAGTGCACCAATTTGTATGTTTTGCATGGAGGGTTTGGAGATTGGTTTCTTGCACAATGGATTGTATGTCATATATGACAGTGTAGAATTGTTTGTCTTGTGCCTTGGATGATGCTTATGAATAGGTGTTAGGTTGCTTTTTCTATGGACTTGATGATGCATCAATGTTACGCCTTAGCTTACTAAGTTGCTTGTCACATTGTGGCAGTATGATTTCATTATGATTGGTTTATTGCACGCAATGATCGTTTAGTGTATATCGTTATTTATGGCATTAATGTGTCGACTTTATGTTGTGAATGTTGATTTGTGTTATTAATGGTTCATTAATGTGTGGGATGACATGTCATTATTGTTGTTATAAATTGTGAGGTGTTTTTCCTAACGCAATATTTTTTTTTTTACCTTTGTATGTTGCTTATTGTCTTAACGACATGGTCGTTACAATATTGAATCAATCTTTAGCCCATTCATATATAATGTCACCTCCTCATCATTTTCTTAATCCATAATGACCAACTTGAATTGTTAGCTTGTATAATCCTTCATGCCAAGGTCATTTTGTCAAAGGTTTTACACTGTCTTAAACAAGCTATATGGTTTATAGAAGACAAAATCTTCCCTATGATATTGGAAGCCATCTTGTTCCAAACACTTACATTCTATTTTCCCTTCCTCACTCTCTCCTTTTGTATATTAACCTCACCAAAGTGAGGCATGCATGTTTTATTACTTTGGTGTATGGAAATTTAACGCATACGAGGTATTCTATTTTCTCAAATTCAAAACATATTTCTAGCTTCATAATTTAATTAACCAACTCCCTTGAATTTAGACTCCAAAAATAAAAACATCCATCTTCAACTTCTTCCCATTTTGTCACATGAATTAATATTTCTGTCCTCTAAATCTTGTTCCATTTATTATGCTAGTACTACTTTTAATTCATCATCATTGTCTTTGACAACTCTTCCATGTTGTTTTGCACTCCAACTCCTTGTTTCTTTGTTGCAATCATTACACCTCCTTTATGATTTTACCAACAATCTCACTTACATATTTTTGTACAACCATTTGCTATATGTATTCTGTTCTAGTCTTTATGCCATATGAGTAGTGGATTCATTATGACTCTTCTTCATGCCATATGATGGTGCAGTCAAGTTTATTGAAACAATTGTCAACCTCTTCATGGTTTAAATTGAACACAAAAATAATAAAATTTCACAAGTACTATAAACTTTAAAATAAGGTATATATTCCTCTCATTTGTTGTAAGACAACTTTATATGAACTTAATTACACACATTCTATAATATACTACAACAAATTTATATTGGAAAAATTACACACATAAACGTCTACAACGAGAAATTATATAATGGTTTAATTTATTATTTTATTATTAATATATTTATTATTTTATTTATTGTTGTTTTATTATTATTGTATTTTTAATTGAGATGATTATTTTTTCATATTCTTTTTTTTAACGGAAAAAAAATCTTGACTTTTTATTCACAAAAAATAAAAGAGGTTGCTTTATGTAAATGCTACAAGAGCATTTTATAGGAGGTGTAAAGATGTCCTCCTTACTTTAAATGTGTGAGAGAGAATATTACAAATTAATTAACATTTTCCAACACATCTCCCATTATGATCTGAATTTTATTCCCTATTCTTTTTTCTTTGATTTTTCTTTTAGCAATTAGTGAGTGGGGGAAAATCAACAGGATTTTAAAAACATGAGGGATGATGCATGTTCTCGAGAAATATTTAGACATTCGTAAGTGATAAATATATCCCTTTTGTATTTACTCTAGATGTATGACTAGTCATCTTTGACAAAATCTAGTCATCATTATGTGAGTGGATGAAGCCCTTCAAACAACTAGATAATAATCCAACACTTAGGTTCTTAAGTCATTTAGGAGAGACTCCATTGACAGATTCTATGTTCCACAATTGTACTTTCTTAATTGTAATTCTTTCATAGAAATTCTAATTGTGTAGTCTCCTTCTAGTGTAATGAGAATCCTACTATGAGTCTTCATGACTCCAAATAGCTATACCTAATATTTACAACTTCAAAATCATGAAAGTATCGAAAACAAACTTTAGTATCCAAAATAAAGTAAACCAAATTTTCAAGATATTCTAGGTAAATTGAAATAAAACTAATCAAGGAAACACACTATGAGATTTGAAAAATAGTGGAATCAAAATTTTATAATGGATTTGCTGAAAGAAAAAATAAATCAAGAAAAAACATCAAATTAGAACTATGAAAATAATTGGCAATGAAAGTAAAGTCTAATATGTATAGGTGCATTTCCTTTAAGGGAAACTAGCTAAATTAGTGTTTGAGGATTTTGCCATTGACATGGAGGAGGTTAACTACCCCTTCCAAGTTTTGCAGTTTGTACATGCCAAGGCTAAGCTTTTCAACCACTTGAAATGGGTCGAGCCATAGTTGCTGAAATTTCATATGTTTCCCTTTAGACTAATTTAGTTTATCCCATTTCAAAAAAAGGTCTCTCACCTTAAATTCTTCATTTCCCACAAAGTGTTTATAAAACCATATTTTTATTGTATTCTAATTAACACCAAACTTTCTCTTGGCTTTATCCCTCTCCTCTTCCAACTTTAGCAGGGTATTAATTTGGCATTGGATGGCTAGGTAGTTTTTCTATCGAGAGGCTTGGGATAATTGAAGAGAGGGTAGTAAGATGTTTGGGGGTGAGATGGATTTTTTTCCATGCACTAGGAAGTAAGGGGAGGTTCCTAAAGCATATTTTGAAGTTACTATATTATCCCACAAGGTGTTGGGTAATGAATGGCACCAATTCTTTTGGTGATCAACAACTATTTTCTTCATAATTCAAATTAGATTTTTACTAGTGTATTTAGCTATGCAATTACATTGTGGGTATTAGTAACTTGAGTACCATAAAACAATTCATTCTTCTAAAGCATACTTAGTTAACCTCAAGGAATAAAAATAGGAAGCATTCTCAAAGAATAGTACCGAAGGAAAACCAAACCTGGTAATCAATTGTTGCTCCTAGAATTGAATGATTACTGCTTCATTTATCTTTACTAGTGGCATTGATTATGTCCACTTTGTGAAATAGTTTGTGGAAATTAAGATATACTTGTGTTTCTTTGATGAGTTTGGATTTATCTCCCTGATAATTTCTATACCCCACTAGTCAAAAGGTTCATTGATTGTTAGAAGCTGCAATGGACTGGTAAGCTTCTTTTCACATCCAATACTCATTTGAATATTTTGCATCTTTGAGCATATGAGTGCATATCCATAAATAATGTTGGCCAATATACCTAGCTCTCGATATATTGTGGGTGGTTGTCACTCTAGAAAATGTTCTCCAATAGGTCCATCATACAAGTCTTTAGGGACTTTATAAGTGTCATGCTTCTCTAGACATCTCAGTAATACTGTGTCATAATTTATTCGAAACAAGATGCCATTATCAACTCATACTAGATAGACTAATTCTTAATGCCCTATTTTTCTTTGTATTTAGATGGTTCAGGCTAGTTCCATATTGTAAATAATGCTTCAGATCAATAAACTAAGAGTCTATATATGTTGGGACGTATAAGAATTTCTAGGAATAAAGTGAGATTTGTTTTTCCCAACCTTCCTCATGCGATTCAATTGGGTTCAATGCCTCGGCTACTAGCCTACATAAACCTCAGCCTTGAATTATATTTATAGGTTTGAACTCTAAATTTTACTCTGGGATGGAAATATCCCAATTTATTATCATTTCTTAGAGTTCCTTTCATATAAATAAGGATATAGCATCCAAGTGGGGTACAATCACCTTAGTGTTTTTTTTAGAATGTGTGGTCTGAACTGCTTAATAGCCTTAAATGCAATTTTATTTTTTTTAGCAATGGATGGATTATTTATCTCAATCCCTTGTATACCAATGTTGATAAACAAAATGAGATACTCATTTCCTTGCTCATCTTTCTATGTGTGTAATGCTGCAAGGGAATGGTCGGATACAAAAGTATATAAAAAGAAATATTTTTTGAAGTTTAGGTTGTATAATGTTAGTGTAGCAACAATTATAACCTTAATGTTTTTGAGAGATAATTTATCAATTGGACTTCACTTAAAAACAATATCTTTATTTATCATCTTTTGCAAGGAATTGAATATTTTAGAAAAATTAGGTAGAAACCTCAGAACAAAGTTTAGCTTACCAAAGAGAGATTGCATGGTATTCTTATTGATGGGAATATGAACATGCATAATGGATTTAGTTCATTCTAGGTCCAGTAAGATCTGTCTCATATGGTGAAATGGTCTAATACATTATTTGAATATGTTTTAACATCACCAAGGTATATCACAACACTCTAATTAATTATCCCTTTGAGAGCTACATCCATATCTCACTAGAAGGTCGCTTCAACATTTATATATTGAAAGGGAATTTCCCAATAGGAAAAAATACCCCACTTCATATGAAATGTGGTTTTTAGCTTGTATGCTTCAGATACTAGAACTTAGTTATAACCAAAATAAAAAAATCCAATAATGAAAACATTTCATATCCAAAAACAAGTTGTAGAATCTGGTCTATTGGAGGGACAATGCAATTATCTTTATCCAAGTCTCTATTTAGATTTTTAAAACCAATGCAAATTTGGGTTTCCCCTGAATTCTTCTTGACTGACACTAATTTTTCCACCCGAGAAGAATGACGAACTCTGAATATGTTCTTTGTATCCAAGAGTTTTTTTATTTCTTTCCAAATCAATGGTTCCAATGTTGGATGCACCTTTCTTAATTTATGTTGGAATGGTTTGGAATCTTCTTTGAGGGGAATGCCATGCTAAATGATCCTTGTGTCATACATTTTTAGATATTCATAGATCCAAAACATGACATCCTTATACTACGTAACAACCGAATGTAAGCTTGTTTTTCCACTTTTGAGCAACAAGTTCCAAGGTTGATGTTCTTGTCATATTTATCTATGCCATTAATTGTTTCACAATTCATTGAAGAACTATTTTTTTTTACATCTAAAGACTTTATGGATCTACCCTATAGATCAAGCAACTTTCCAATATCGAGAATCTTTTGGGAATTAGATTTCACTTCAAATTTCCTATTCCATCTTGACAATTTTGCATATCTCTTGAATGCTACTCACATCCATGAATTTATCCTTAAAAGTGTCCTCATTGGTTAGAAATTGTATATTCTTATGATCATCATTGAACACCCACAAGTTAGTGACATTGTATGGCATTAAATTCCTAAAAAGGAATTCAACAAATAAATCCATTAGCGATAAATTCATCTAGTGGGGCTAGCCTAGAAGCAACATTAACTAGAGCATCCATAGTTGGATTCTTACACTAATGAATGGATTCAATATTAAAAGCATCAAATTTACTAATCAAACTACATACCTTAGACTAGTAAATTTTCAAATGAGATAAAAGATAATGGACAAAGTTCCTTACTTGCCTCACTATTATTTTCGTGTCATCAAAAACCTTTAGACATTTTACCTTCAAATTAATGGCTATTTTAAGACCTTGGACTAGAGCCTCATACTTGGTTATGTTATTGATGCATTTGAACAAGATTCTATAGGAGATAAGGGTGTGATTATTATGTGGATCGATCAAGAAGAGGTATACCCCTACACCCTCGTGTGAATTAGAACCATTAAAAAACAATGTCTGGATGTTAGTTTCTAAATATAGGTTAGAAGAACTAGCACTAAATCTACTATAGTACACTTGCCATCATCAATCCTAGTGCAATGGAGTTCAAGTTGTGTATCTAATTCTAAAGGTGATTCTTTTGCCATGTAAGTCCAAAAAATAGTCTTAATAAAGAAGTTCCCTAAAATTGATTGTGTGAAATGTATGGAATCATTTGATCCCTCAAGTTCAGTAACAATGTGTTTCATGTAGGTTTCCCTATCAATTTTGATTTAGTTTGGTCATCCCTTCCATGACAACTGCAAATGAGACCTATGTCTAGTGATTTATCCATACATATTTTCATACTAATCCTTGCTCAAAAATAATTTAACCATAAGCCTCAGGTATGTCAACAACAATGATATTTATAACTTAACAAACTTTCAGGTTAGAAGCCACTCTAGTCAAAACATGCTTAAGTTCACCCACGACCTTAGCACCTAACCTATCTAATAAAATAATTTTGGTAGATCATTTCATGGGGTTTAGCATTAATTTATTTACAAACATAATAGGGCATTACATTGGATAATGCTCATGAGTCTACGAAACAATTTCCAATATAATTATATTTTTAAAAGGTTAGTAGAAATTGAGTGTTTGCAACTTTGAATGTTTTCCCATTATAGCAACATTCACATCAAATTTCTATTATGTTTCATACTTTTTTATATCATATTTCTATTTGGTTTCAACGGGCTTCTATTTTGTTTTAGAGTTTTTTCTTGTTCTTCCATTGTTTCTTCATCTTAATCTCCCTGGGTAGGTTTTTAAGATTGTTTATGTTGGTTAATAAGCTAGTTTACTACTAGAGTCATGGAATTGATCCATTGAGTATATTTCTTTTTGTAATAGTTTTCTTTGTAGAAGGTACAATAATTATCCATCCCTACTTCATCCAAATTTAGGTTAAGATTGGAAGGTACCAGGGGTTGTGGGGAGGTAATAGACTTTATATGAATTGGATTGAAATTTATTTGATTGGAAGTACCCTCTCTAGAGTTATTGTTTAAATCAACAACCTCATTATATAATTTCTTAACTAAATGAAACCCACTTTGCATATATGTGGGATGTTTTTCTTGTGGATTGGAATTAGATTTCATGGATGGTTTGGACAAAGTAAGGAGTTAATTGGGAGAAATTATAACTTTGGTATATTTACCCATGGGGTTTCCTGTCAAACTCATTATCTCTTTCTACATAACAATGGATGCATGTAAAGAAAATGTATAATATTCAACCAAAAACTTCTTGATATGGTATATAATTTGCTGAAAATTTGTTAAGGAAAATGGTGAGCCATTGTAAAATATGTTATTTATTCCTTTTTAGAAATTTTAATGGCCATTAACTCTTTCAAGAGTGGAACAAGGATTCATTCATCACCAAATTTGCTAATAAATTCCTTTTCAAAGAATGGTCATTCGATGGTCACCGGAGGGTTTCTTGACTCAAATGACAATTTGTATAAGTTTTGCGATTTGACTTGACTCGACCATGAACCAAATACTCTTGTTTCTCAGACTGATTAACAAAGTCAAATTTGGCATGAATGACTCTCACACCTAAATTTTTGGCTTTTGCAATCGATGGAAATGAAAAATATGGTTGCTAGTATTCCTAAATCTTTTCCACCTGATGGAGTTTGTAGAAGATATGTGTTGGGTAAGAATCATCCTTCACTATTCAAATTTGGCAAAGCATGGCGATCACACAATCTCTTGGAGCTGGTTCAAAGTGATATTTTTTGCATCAATCTACCTTCCTTAGCAGGTGCAAGGTATATTTTGACCTTTATTGCTGATCTATCTAGATTCACTTAGGTCTCTTTCTTGAAAAACAAGAGTCGTGTCTTTAAAATATTCAAGGAATTTTAGACCTTGGATGAGAAGCAATGTGGTCGAACTATCAAGAGCTTGAGATTAAACATTGGTGGTGAGTATGTGAATCAACATTTTTAAGAATACCTTACTTGACCTGGTATTGACTGGCAATGATCTATTTCACATACTCCTCAATGGAATGGTGTTACAGAAAATAAGAATATGACATTAGTTGAAATGGCTAGATGTCTTTTGCAAGCCAAAGATTTGCCTCCTTGCTTTTGGGATGAAGTTGTTTATTGCGCAAATTATCTCTTGAAACATATTTCGACTATATATATCAGTTTTGTGACTCCAATCGAGAGATGGTGTGGTAGAAATCCCACAGTCAACCACCTCCACATATTTAGATGTATTTGTTGGGCTCATAGTCTAGATTATTGCAGGCATAAATTGGATGCAAAGAGTCATGCTTGCATCATGATGGGCTACTCTGAAGATTCTAAATCTTATCGACTATTTGACCCTGTCAAACGACATATCATTATTAGAATAAATGTGTTTTTTATGAGAAGTCTTCAATCCTTAAGTTGTTGAATGCTTCCTCTGGATTACTGTAGGATGATCTCTTTGATGTTGTCTCTAACAATGTTTTCCCTGTTCCAATTTTTATTCCTTCGACTAGACAGTCAAACTCTATTCCTATTTCAACTTGGACATTGAACTCTATTCCTAAGTCAACTGATCAGTTGATTTCTGTTTCGACTGGTCCTCTATCTTCTTCTTCGATTAAAACTCTTCATTCTTATGATCAACTTCCTACAACAGACATCAACTCACCCCTTTCCGACTTACCTAGATGGGATTCCAAGACAATTGAAGTTATCAGTCCTGGAGTCAATGATATATCTTCAGGTTGACAAACACATATTCAAAAGTAGTAGGCCAATATTGATTTAATGACTCATGTTCTTGAAACATGTAATCCCATTCCTTACTCATATGCCCTTGAGGACAACCTGAATGGGAGCAAGCTATGCAGACTGACATGGATTATCTTCTCAATAATCATACTAGGGATTTAGTTCCTTTACCTCAAGGGAAGAACATTGTGAAATGTTGATGGGTCTATAAGACCAAATTTACCTCTGAAGGTGTTGTTGAGCATCATAAAGCTCGCTTGGTCACGAAAAGATTTTCTCAACAAGAAGGAATCAACTAGACACATATTTTTCCCTTGTTGCAAAGATTAATTATTTTCAACTGATTCTCTCTCTTGATGCTCATTTTGGATGGCAGATCCATCAGATGGATGTGAAGAGTGCCTTTCTTCATGATGACTTTTCTGAAGAAATATTCATGGAACAACCTCTTGGTTTTTTAACGGATTCCACTCTTGTATGTTGACTTCAGAAGTCTCTTTATGGTTTGAAACAAGCTCTCAAGCCTTGGTATGATAAGAATGACCATTTATTTCTCAATATTGGCTTCAAGCATTGTAATTATGACCACAATTTGTATGTACTTCATACTCATGGAAATATCTTAATTGTTTTTGTATTTGTTGATGACTTGGTCATAACTGGCAATACCACTAATATTATTCTTAGATTGAAGAAACAACTTTTTGACTCCTTTGATATGATAGATCTTCGTATTATATACTATTTTATGGGTCTTCAATTATTACCTCTATCTGATGTTTTATTAATTTCTCAATATAAATATGTGTTGGATCTTTTGACACATTTTAAGATGGAAAATTGTAAGTCGTGTGCTACTCCTTTTCAATATGGAGTTAAGTTGAGTAAATACTATAAGTATCTCAAGGTTGATACCTCCCTTTATCAAAAACTGTTTGATAGCCTCATTTATCTCAATCACATTCGACCTAACATCTATTTTGTTGTTAGTGTGGTTTCTCGGTTTATGCAGGATCACAAAGAAATCCACTAGAAAGTTATCAAAATGATTGTTCACTATATTAAGTGTACCTCTAATCTTAATATCAAATATTTTTGAAGTTCATATTCATTATCTAGCTTCACTGGTTCCAGCTAGGAAGGATATAGTGATGATTATAATTCCACCTCTGGCTATGTGTTTCTCTTCAGCATTGGACCACTGGTTTGGTTGTGTAAGAAACAAAATGTAGTCTCTTTGTCAACTACAGAAGTTGAGTATCATGGAACTGTTAATGCAGGTATAGAGGTGGTTTGGATTTTCCAACTCTTAAGTGAATTTGGGTTTCCTGTACAAGCATCGAACACACTCTACTATGATAATCAAAGCACTATTCAAGTTGTTGACAACTTGTTTCTCATAATAAAATGAAGCATGTCGAACTTCATGCTTACTATTTGAGGCAATTGGTACAAGAGAAAATTGTAACTCTGGGCCACTATAGAAATAATGATTAGATTGCTGATATCCTTACCAAATCCTTATCTGAAGATAATTTTGTTAGACTCCATGCTCTGCTTTTACTTTAGGAAGCTGAAATTATGGGTCGTGTCTTGCTGACTTAATTTCACCTTCTGAATCTCCATAGTTTTCTACTGATGGGGGGGCATTGGAACCTCAAGTTTTGATGGTGCATCCCACTTCTACTAGAGATAGTTGGTCAGATGATCAACCAACAAATGGAGACAGTTAGTCGAGTAGTCGTTCAGAAGTCGACATCAGTCGGTCTAGTAGTCGACTAGCTCATCGGTCGGACAATCAACTAGAAGTTTGAAGATAGTCCATCGATGGATCGAACAACCAAGAAATTGATTATGAGTTGGACACATGGATGGATGGTTCGAGCTAATTTGACTAGACGACTAGTTAGCATAGATTTTTTGGGATCTGCTCCAACCACTTACAATTATATGTGGAAAGATATTCCTGATTTCAAGGAAGTTGGTTAGATATTGAAACTATAAATAAAGGACCCGATGGGTCATTATCAACAAGATGAACAAGTGTGTGATATATGTTCAATATGAATTATGGCGTTATTCTCACAGTGCGTTGTGCCTAAATGATGTAAATATGTCTTTAGACACCATCAATATTCTATGAATTTTTTCCTCTTTGATTATTGTGCATAATCTGTTATTTGTTTTGCATAGGGCCAATCCCCAACATGGTTGAGGAATTTTGGTATGTGTATGAGGGTATCAAACCCTCCTCTTTCTTTATGATTCAACTTTCCCTTTCCCTTGAGAAAGTGAGCTTGATGTTTTCCACCAAGCTTCCCTTCATCAGACAATCTATGTTGATCACTAATCAGTAATCCATCGAAATAGTCAAATATATAATCCTTACCATATTATTTTTATTTCTGCCAGTTTGTTTGAAATTTCGAAATGAAGATGTCGAATGGTGTTCTTATATTCATCAATACCAACTCGATGATTTGTTCATCTTTCTTATGATAACTCCTTCCACATTCAACTAAATTCAACTACATCTCTTTCACATGCACCAAGTATTCGTCAATTATGTCGAAGGAGTGAGGATCATAAGAGATCAACTCTTTTTCAAACTACATGACTTGGCTTTCATCAAATTTGTCTAACATAAACTTCATCTTCTTCCAGACTTTATGAGGGTAGATGATTCTACTCGTATGGAACCAAATATCCCACAAGATATAAGTCATGATGACCCCCACAACCTCATACTTCTTTTCGTAGATGACAAACTTCATCTGGTCGTTTGTCGGATCTAGAATGAAAATTTTTGTATATTGCCAAAATCCCTTACTCTTCAGCAAGGTTTTCATCTCTACTGCCTAGATATCATAATTTAATCCATTCAAAACAATGAGATTGATATTAGAAACCATCTTCAATATCTAACAAATATGATTTGATTCACAGGCTACAATCAACAAATCACCAGCCCAGAGTCAATCACAAGCAGATCTGACTCAACAAGATTTGTAGACAACATGAAAGGTATTAAATCAATCACTCTTATACCATGTTTGGGATTGGGTGTAACCATGTGTGAAAAAAATAACATATTATACAAAATAATTGAAGAGGAATAACTTCATAGAAGATCGATGGTTTATAAAGACATCGTTACAACATTTAGGCACAATGCATAGTGAGAAAAAAGTCATAATGCATATTGAACATATATCACACACTTGTTCATCTTTTTGATAATGACCCATCGAGCCCTTTATTTATAGTCTCAAGATCTGTAATATTCCCAGCTAGGCCAGGCTAGGATACTAAAACTTGAATGCAATTATATTGTTCCCTGCTATCATTTTTCTACAAATACTTTGCATTCATTACACTAAAAACATTTCGTCAAACATATTGCAGGAAATAGAAAAAAATCACAGGGAATTTTATTATAAATGAATATTTGAATACAACAACCCAATGGATACTACGACAACTGCAATACATCAATGGAAAAAACATGATACAAGCCAAAAACCTTGAATCATGCCATGACCTCCTCAACATATGAGATCAAATCCTCCAAGTGCCACAACCTCTCCAAGAAAATCACTACAACCCAAAACTGGAAACAAACCCCAAGTTGAATCTCCAATGAGGATCTAGGATGGATTCTCCTCCTTGTCTAGCCAATGTGGATATTGTGCCACCGAAACTAAACTACAATGGAAGGATATTTCCAAAACCCTAACAAAAATCTTGGATCGAAGAGAAATCCAAATAGATCAATCCAAAAACATATCCCAAAGTGAAGCACTACCCCTCGTTTTATCCTTCTTCCACGCCTTCTAGAACTTTCCCTTTTTGACTAAATCAAATATGACCCTTATTCCCCTTTCACTTTCACTTTAAGATTAAAAGTCACTTTTAATAATGTTTAAGTAACTCATTAAACTAAAGTTACTTTATTTCCTTAGTGTCACTTTAAAAAAATAACATCTCCATTAAATAACCCCTTTGACTCCATTTTTCTTCATTGACAAGCCACAAAAGTCATTTCCACTGCAGAACAGGGGAACCCAAAAATGGGGACATGAAAAATCCTCCCTTCCCAAAGATTGCTTGTCCTCAAGCAATGCCATCACACCCATAGGAACAACAAGATGAACTAAACTGAAACTAATGATGATCCTTGGGTCCCAAACCAATATGAAATATGTGGAGCACCTACCACCCACAATATTTCCCTATACTGTGTTAACACTAGGGGCCTCATGAAAGTAAAAATTGTTTCTCCCATCTGTACCAACTGCCAAACTATCAACCCATAAAATCCCAGGGTCCTATGCTATCATGAGAAAGGACTCATCATGCTGACAATGTGACACTCTAAACATAAATACATGATCCTCCTACCTAGAATCCATCCTCCACTCCTACATCCACAAGTTGTAATGTCCCAAAGAATCATCCTCACTATCAAGAATCATGTCCTTCCAATGTATCTCAGTAAATTCAACCTAACCGACTCTAAAATTAGACATCTCGAAGAAGTCTATGGGACCTCAGGAGAATGAAGGTGAATCACATCGGGAGTTCCCGATAAGTGAAATCGCGACGCACTTGGAGGTTTGGCCCTAGGTCATAGCGATAGGTCATATGGAAAGAGGATAAGGGCAGAGCTAGCAAGTGCTAGGCCCCTTTTGGGGTTTCGAGAATCGAAGGAGTCAGGGTGACTCGCAACAGAAGTCCCAAAATTGTGAAACGCAAAGTGCCTTGGTGGTTAGGCTCGTGGTCATGGGTAGTGGTCACGTGGAGGGAATTCACGCCCATTATTTGTTCCCATGGGCAGAGTTTCATAAGGACTTGCGGATATTTCTTGAGGATTCCAACAGGAATTGAAGGGATAATCTAGCTCGAGGGTGAGAAGATCTAGTGAATGGGAGGTCAATGGGCCCTGCCAAGGTAGGGCGTCTGCACCATGTGGTATAAGAGAACAATTTTTTTTTGCAAATCATAGGCAAAAGGAAAAGGAGAAGATGGATATGCTCTCAGTTGTGGAGTGCACAACAGACTTTCCAGGAGGGCAAGTAGAAGAGGAGGATGGCTACTGAAAGCCATGAATGTGGTCCAAGAGAAGACCACCAACAGAAAAGAAAGGCTGAGATAGACAAAGAGCTCAGCGAGATAAGAGCACGAATAGAGAATATTGCATTTAAAATGTAGCAGGATGCAAAGGTGCATTGGGTGTATGAGTGGCCCATGAAGAAGAAGGTGAAGTGGCTCGTTAAAAAATTGTTGGCCAGAGGACAACAAAGGTTGTTGAGAATGTGGCTGAGGTATATTGAAAGCCTCAGAGGTGAAGAGGAGATGGTTCACATCTGTCAGCCAGAAAATGGGAAGAGTCTTAGTGATGACGAGGAGAAGAGATCAGAGAAGGCTCTCAGAAAATGCCAGGTGAGCAGTGAAGAAAGTTCAGATTGCTAGGTGGGCAATGAGTGGGATCATTGGAGGATCTCATAGACTGTCGGGAGGGTAGGGAAGAAATCCCAGATTGTTATATGGGAAAGGGAGAGGAGATGAGACTATCTGATAGTCTCACAAACTCAGAGGTGAGTTTGTATCAACAAGGAATTCTGATAGAGGAGGATCAAAGGAGTATTCTGATCATTGGGGGAATTGAGGTATTCCTACCAAGTAGCCCAGTTGAGGCCAGAGCATGTGTTGCAGATGCAACAATAGAATAAAGACAACCAGTAGTGACTTTCATAGAGGAAGAAGAGAAGGAGCAGACATTGATGTTTTCCCCAGTAGAAGGAGAAGAGCATTCAACAAAATTGCTCAAAATTTTTAGCCAGGAGGCCGAACGGGAGATGACTACAGCACTGAAGCCTGTAGAAGAGGAGGAAGAAAACAACATGGACTTTGTTTATTTGTGTGAAGAGTTGGAATCCCCAGAGAGAAGGGTGATAGTGCAAAGTCAACACATCCAACAGATCAAGTTGAAGACAGATGGAGCATACCAGCCCAAGGAACAATTGGAGGAAGCTGGAGATATGCCAGTAGGGGAGCTGACAGTCAAGTTGTTAGAGGAGGAAGATGAGAAACATCTTAGTGATGAGACTACAAAACTGAAGTCTGCAGCAAGGTGGCAAGCTAAGGCCACAAGAGATGAATATAGCAGGGGGGATCGAGTTGATATACCCATTTCCAAGGAGGGAGTGTAGCAGAGAAGACTGCATAAAGAGAGACAACCATTGGAGCAGCTGGAAGAGGTGATAGAAGAAATCAGAAGGCTAATGTTGAGGTCAACACATGAGACTTCCAACAAGGAGAAGCTAAGCAAAAGGAAGCTTGCCATAGAAGTAGGGAATCAACAGCAGCAACGACGAAGTAGCAGAGAAGATGGACAACTCCAGAAGATAGTTTGGGATCCAAGTGGATTTCAACAGAGCTCAGAAGCTCATGATCAGGATCTCATGAATTTTTCACAGCAATGGAGTATGATGCAGGAGTATCGCTCCAACCCAACAACGTGCCAACTAGACAACGCATTCAGCGCACATTCAAGGAAGGGAGAGGCGCCATCCCTCTCATTTTAAATTTTAAATTGTAATTAAATGCAATAGTTGTTGTAAGGATAGAAGAGCCAGAGCCATGCCTTTGCCCATATAGTATATGGTGTCTCCTTTAATGGTTGACAGGATGATAATATCTAGATCTGATTCGGACTAGACAACCATTGAATGTAATTCAATGTAAATTAATGAGAGTAGGTGAGATGGAGGGAAGAGCTCGAGGAGCCCCATTTTGTAGAAAAGATCTTTGTATCAAAACTCATTATGTTAGAGATGAGAGAAGAGATTCGAGACTCTGTTGCAGTCCAATCTAACCCACATTGTAAACATATATTCATATTAATATAAAGAACATTTTTTCTTGCATATGACATTGTGTGTGTTTCCATGTGTTTTATGAATGTCTTTTATGTGTTTATGAGTTTATGTTGTAGATGTGTGTTAGATTCCATCTGTAAGGTATAGACATAATTTTCTATCTGTGGGTTTTCTGATTTCAGTCTAGGTTCTTTGTGGCTTGATGCAAGGGGTTGCATGACAGAGTGTTGAGGACTCTGTGAGCCAGTGCAAAGAGTGCACATCTGATTTCTATGGAATTCAAGCAAGAATGTGCTAGAAGGGCACACTAGAGAATTCATAGAATCAGGAAGAAGCCTCAGAGTTACTAAATACTCTAGAGGTGAATACTGTGAAGAGGAAGGCACAAAGAGACATAATCACTGGGAATTCTGTGAAGCTCTGCTAGGAGGGCATCGAGTAGGTGCAAGGAGTGCACAAGAAGAACTCTATTTCAAGTTCAGAGATAAGGGAAGTGTTGGAGGAAGACACTTATAGAGTTGTTGAATACTTTGTAGGCTCAACAAGTAGTGCTTGAGCGGAAGTTTCCAAGAGGGAACTTGCATATCTTCGAGGGATAGAAGGGACATAGACCTTTGAGGTCCGAGCAGTTTAAGCTCAAGGAAACAAAATTGTTGAACACTCTGGAGGAAGACCTGTGCAAGGAGTGCACCAGGCCAACACTTGAATGAAGTGTTGCAAGACAGCCAATTGAAGTCCAGTCGAGCACAAGGAGTGCATGCAGAGAAGCGAACTATTTCAAGTTCGAAAGCTCAGGAGGTTGAGTGCAGAGTGTGCAGGAGGAGCACCAAAATTCTTCTAAGGAAGAGGAAGGGTCGAGTCCCTTTGGATATCTGAGTCAGTTTGAAAGATCAAAAGAGATAGCATGAGGAGTGTGCAAGAGTGGGCTTATTCCAATTCCCAAAGCTGAGGAGATACAACATCTTCAAAACATAGATGAGACCCAAGTAGTCGGGCTCACAGAGGAATCAAAGGTCGAGGCCTTTGAAATGTTGGAAATCTTCCAAGTCAGGGAGAAATTGAAAGCTCAGGAGGAGGAGCGTCAACAACCATTAGATTAGTTGTAGAGGAGAGATATGGACCATGGAGGGAACCCACGACCAGACACCCAGAAGAGTGCGTAAGATGAAACAGATCTCAGCCCTCAGATCTGAGCGTGTGGACCAACAACCATTGGATCCAGAGGAACGTGCATGAGGCTTAACCCTTTGGAGTTGCACAAGATAGTGCATATCACGAAACATGAAGTTCTGAAATCATCGGGATCATCCATTGTCAGAGGACAGGTGGTAGCAGATCAATATTTCACTGACTCATAGGAGGGAAAGGTCAAAGGGGAGAATGATGAGAACTCGCGAAACCATTGATTGTCCAAAGAGAATTTCGGGATATCAGGGATCGGGAGAAGGCAGGTGAGCGACCCTCCAACTTCACGAAACGTGAAGTCTCGATATGTGAAAAGGATATCTAAGCCATTAGATCGAGGAAGGATCTGAACCGTCAGATTTGAAGCATCGGGAGTTTGGACCTTAAAAGAACGAAGGTCAATCACATCGGGAGTTCCCGATACGCGAAATTACAATGCGCTCGGAGGTTTGGCCTCGGGTCATAGTGAGGGGTCATGTGGAAAGAGGATAAGGGCGGAGCTAGCAAGTGTTAGGTCCCTTTCAGGTTTTCGAGAATCAGAGGAGTCAGGGTGACTCGCAACAAAAGTCCCGAAATCGCGAAACGCGAAGTGCCTTGGTGGTTAGGCTCGTGGTAATGGGTAGTGGTCACGTGGAGGGAACTCGTACCCAATATTTGTTCACATGGGAGAATTTTCATAAGGACCTGTGGATATTTCTTAAGGATTCCAGCAAGAATCGAAGGGCTAATCTAGCTCGAGGGTGAGAAAATCCAGTGACCGGGAGGTCGGCAGACCCTGTCGAGGTAGGGTGTCTGCACCACCTAACCTACTGCAATAATCCATGCATGGTCCAAAAAATATCTCAACACATCATCCACAAAGTCCCTCCATGTAAACCTTTCTCGGACCAACCTATAAGTGGTAAAGTCACCAGGGTCCAAAATTAACCTGTATGATGTGAAGCACCCTCTACTCATAGCCCTGATGTGTCAGGTGCCAACACAAGAATTCACATGACTGCCTCTGCTAAGTTAGGAAATCAAAAGCTGCAAAAACTCAGTACACTCCTCATAAGACAACTCCTACAAGAAATCAATCCTAAGCATCCCAAGAGTAAATCTCGGTAAGTGAAAACTGGCCATATCATATGCATTGGCTACCGAGATGTCAAATACTATAGTCCCAGGGTCCCAAACGAATCTCCACAAGGAACCATCAAGCTGATGTTGCACCCCTCAGGTCATAATTGTCTGATCATCATTCTCAGACTGTGCTCTCCTCTCCTAGATCCCCAAGCTAAGATCCTTGAAAGGACTGAAATCACTATCCTAGATTATGTCTCTCCCAGGAATCTCAGTGAATTCAAAGTTTTCCAAGCCACAAATATATTCGATCTTGGGTATCGTGAGGAAAAATATACCTCACCATATAGAACAAATCTCAACAAATCCTATCACAATATCCCCACAATGGCATAGACCAATCACTGACACGACCCTGTTGATCATCCTCATTATCTAAAGCAGTCTATTACTCTGATGAATGCCAGGATCCCACAACCCAATTCCTGCTGAAATATTCATGAATTGATCCAACATAATTTCAATCTCCTCTTGTGCACTTTGTGTACTGATCATAGGGTCCAAATGAAAGACCTCTGGCATGTCCACAATGCCACCTGTCTCATCCAAATGAATCAAGTGAAACTCCCATGTCCTGTTGTATATAATGAGGGCATCAAATAACATCAATAGATGCCTCTGCCACTACTGAAAAGACTGGAAAATGACTAGTGCATTGGTCAACCCCAAGGGCATGACCAAGAAATCATAATGAAGCCTAGAAGCATATTTGTGAGTATCACGCTCCCTATTCCTCATTCGGTGATATCCCATATGAAGATCGATCATTGAGGGATGTGATTCTCTCTAAGGCTCACCCATCCACTCATCGATCCTGGGTAACCTCAACTCAATGGTTTGCTTGAGGAATTTGTCAGGAGGTCTCCCTAACAAAACCACTATAAAAATACACTATACATTACTATGTGCCATTAAATACCCATGCATATTGTTTCCTATCACTGAATCATTTTGTACCATATTGTATCCTGTAGGTACTACTGTGACCATCACTCTACTGATATCACCTAAACCTGTATCCCATATCACACCCATGTATGACATATACCTGTCTACCCAATCCATGGATGCATATACTTACTTGCGACCTGGTCCACAAGGAATGTTTTCAACTGTCTCCTTTGTAGCTAAGCTTTGATCCTTTAGGGAGATTTCCAACAGAAGTGAATCACAATGAAAAATAGTTGCATGTTCAAAACCCTATGCATAAAACCTCTACTCAAGCATCTGTAACGTTGAGTGCTTCTTGTGCAGGATCGTCACAAGAAGCTCCTCCTTCAAATCATGTGTTCCACTTGCACCCTCATGTGTCATGTTTTTCCATGATGGTGGAGTCTCTACTGTTGTCAATGAAGAGCTCCCCAAACTCAGTTGGTGAAAAAGCTCCTCAACCTCCCTTTCCTTGTCTTCAACGAACTTAAGAGTAATATCCCTATCCATGAACAACTCCAAGTAATCATATTTCATCCGCTCCAATGCTTCTTTGATGATGTGCAATTGGGTACTAGTGATTCCATCTTCAACTCCCCTTTTCCTCTCCTCCAACTGGGTTTTCCACATAATGTCTTCAATAAACTTATGACCACCATCTGTCCTCATCAATACTTGTACAATCTACTCCTCCTTGACCAATAATCGTTCCTCCAAATCTTGCAATGCTAAGGGTATTTTTTCAATTTCACCATCATGTCAAGGTACAATGACATCCTCATCATCATTGACATCATAAAGGATACATGGTGTTGAATCCTCATCATATGTAGGTGTTATCACACTTGAATTACCCTCATCATAAGAATCATACACAGTGAAATATGTTGGATCCTCAACATCGACTGATTGGAACATATAATCATGATAAAATGTTGCATCCTTAGCTTTTGTTGATTCATCATAGGTATACCCATCCAACACACTAGTGTCATCGAACTCATCGATTAGCTCTGATGATGTCTCATAGACTATTGTTTGGTCCTCCTTTATGCACACATCCTCCTCATGGATAGATGTCTGCTCCTCCACCCACTCATCTCCCATCAATTTTTGCCTTATGCCTTTAAAGTAACCCTCATCCAAATCCTTGGGACAACTTTTGTGCTTGAGGGTTTAATATCTTTTAAAGGGTAAAGTTGCATGGATCTCCTCACCTAATGTTAGATACTCTTGGTAGTCAGGCATGTTTTTATTTGTTGTTATCTACCTCAAAAGTTTAGCCACACATTTCGTATTTACCTTATTAAGAAACTACAACATCATTGTTACAAAGCTGTAGTAATTTGGTAGTTTCTGGCTTAGGGTTTCATCAAACACTTAATATAAAACCATGCTTCTACCACTGTAGTTATTTATGTTGTAAGTGTTTTGTCAAACACTTTGTGATTACGCTCCTAAAAACCCTAGTGTCCACCCTATATTGTTGTTGTTGTACATATGAGTTGTTGTTTGGTTTGTTCATGTGGTAATTTCAAGGAACATTTGAGATTTTTGGTGCCATATATATAGTTTCATATTGCATGAAAAAATTACCACAAAGCTATCACATCCAAGACAAACAAATAGCAAGGTAAATACCATATAAGATCTGAGTTTATTTTAGATATTTTTGACCTATTACATTTGTGCAATAATATGATTGGGAACAACCCCTCAACAAATGAAATATGCTCAGTCTAAGACCACAAACATACTCCACATCAAATTGTAAATCTATTGCAGGGATTTTGGTCTCATGCAAGGAGATTCTCGTCCCTCCTCTTATATTTCGTGGTATAGAAAATGGCCTCACGACCCCTTCCAAAAACATGCTTCTCAATAGATAAGGGCTTCACCCTCTCAAGCCTCGCAGCCTCCTCAAACAAGGCACTCAACCTTCCTCAACCCCATGGTTCAGTCTAAGAGATCACGACTCGCTTACATGCCCCTCGCTGCCTAATGTAATCCCTCACAGATCCTACAAGGAAGGTCCCCACCCTCCTCTAGTGCTCGTGGCTCTCTTCTCGCCACCCATGACCTACTAAACCCACACGATCTCTCCTAAGGCCCTCTGTAGCCTCACCAATGGACCTCACGATCCCTTCTCCACTCCTCGGATATGTAGAAGAAGGAAATCGGCCCTAAAAGGGACCCTCACGTCCTCCTCTTGTCTCTCTCTCTACAAAAAAGGGAAAATTTGAGATCTCTAGAAACCCCTTAGGTCTCCTCACAATGCCAAGGCCCCTCAATCAATCCCATGTCTTCCTCCAATACTCACGGTCCTATAGAAAAGGAGAATCATACCCTTTAGATTAGTTGTTGCAATTAAAATCATCTTTTGTTATGTAGACTAGGCCCCTTCCATAGTAGATTCAACCCAATATTTAATAAACTCAGTTCAAGATGAGAAACATAACCTAGAGATGGGTTAAACTTGGCCCCTATAAGATATTATGACCCAACTGCAAGAGACACTTCAATCTAGAGCTAACTCGACAATAAAAATTCATTCCAAAAACATGGACGAACTCGATGCTAAGAGAAAACTTGTCTGACAAACCAGTAACTTGGCCAACAAGATAGCCTCAGTCTCCCCAACAAGATAAATTAGCCTTTAATCCAATAAATCGTTTCCCCAACACCACATTTTTAGTTTGAAACCCAAACTGACTTTGGTATCATTGTTTCCATCAGGCTGACAAGATCTCTAGCTCTGATTCCACTGTAATATTCGCAACTAGGCTAGGCTAGGATATTAAAAATTTAATGCAATTATGTTATTCCTTGCTATCATTTTTCTGCAAATACTTTACATTCATTATACTAAAAAAAATTCTTCAAACATATTGCAAGAAATATAAGAAAATCATGGGGCATTTTATTATGAATGAAGATATGAATACAACAAATCAATGGTTTCTCCGAAAACAACAATACATTAATGGAAGACACAAATAAATCCAAAAACCTTGAATCATGTCATGGACTCCTCAATAAATGAGATAAAACCCTTGAAGTACCACAACCTCTCCAAACAAATCACTACAACCCAAAATTGGAAACAAACCCCAAGTTGAAGCTCTAATGAAGATCCAGGATGGATCCTCCTCCTTGTCTAGCTAGGGTGGATGTTGCACCACAAAAACTAAACCACAATGGAAGGGTTTTGCAAAAACCCTAACGAAAACCTTGGCTCCAAGAGCACTCCAAAGAGATCAATCCAAAAACATATCCCAAAGTGAAGCACTACCCCTCCTTTTATCCTTCTTCCACGCCTTCTAGAACTTTCCCTTTTTTCTTATTCCCCTTTTACTTTCACTTTAAGATTAAAATTCACTTTTAATAATGTTTAAGTAACTCATTAATCTAAAGTTACTTATTTCCTTAATGTCACTTTAAAAAAGATAACATCTCCATTAAATAACCCCTTTGACTCCCTTTTTCTTCATTGACAAGACACATAAGTCATTTCCACTATAGAACAGGGGAACCCAAAAACCAAATTCCTTGAAATTGGGAATATCTTGTCCACATATAACAATTGGTGGTTGGATCGAATCCTAGGAAATCTATGTTGACTGGTCAGCTAGTCAAATTAGCTCAACCCAACCATCCATGTGTCCAACTCATGGTCGATTTCTCACTTGGTCGATCCATGAACCGACTGTCTTCGACTGCTAGTCGATTGTCCAACTAATAGGCTAGCCAATTACTTGACCAACTGATATCGACTTCCAATCAACTGCCCGACCAACTGTCTCCAGCTATTGGTCGATTATCCGACCAAATGTCTCGAGTAGAAGTGGGAAGAACCATCATAACTTGAGGTTCTAACATTTTAATGGCCATTAACTCTTTCAAGAGTGAAACAAGGATTGATTCATCACTAAATTCGCTAACAAATTCCTTTTCAAAGTCATCTCAACTTGTGATAAACCCTACAACTAGGTTAAAATACCATGTAGATGCTTTATTTTTGAAAGTGTGAGGGAGTAGCCTACACACTATATATTCATGTTATACATTCATCAACCAAATGGACAGGTATAAGTTTTTAATGTGATCCTCTACGAGACCTGACTGATCATGGTCAAACTTTGGAAGTATATGATCAAGGTGTTTAGGTAGATCATGGAGTTTGTTGGTAGTGCGGTTGTCGTTACACCAAAACCCGTAGGTGATTGGTAAACTCACCACTGCCATATTTCAAGGATCCATGAGAAGCGATTAGTCCCTTTTCACGATACACCAGGGAGCGTTGACTACTTGCAATTTCGTGCAACAATCTCCCCCTCGGCACGATCCGAGTGTGTATCGAACTCGTGACCTCTAGCTCCGATACCAATTGTTGGTAGTACAGTTGTCGTTACACCAAAACCCATAGGTGATTGGTAAACTCACCACCTCCAGATTTCAAGGATCCACGAGAGGCGATTAGTCCCTTGTCACGATACACCGGGGAGCGCTGACTACTTGCAATTTCGTGCAACAGAGTTGTCATAGAAAATCCAAGACATCCTAAGCTCTCCAAATAGAAAAATGAGGTTGAATTACTCCAACCATTTAGGTGGCAAGTAGTCATCACAAGATCTTGTAAGCTTGTATGTTAAATTCATTCTAACTCATGGATTGAAGAATTATAAGATTGAGAAGGTGAAGCGGGATGAGGGGTTAGTGGAATTTCACTTAAGGGCTATGGGATTTCATCAACAAAAAATTCAACCAAATAAACTACAATTTGAACTAAGGTTTATTCTTCAATCCAAACGTGGTTTCCATTGGCCCTTCTATGTCTAAGATGTAATCGAGCATTTGGTAACTGACCAATTTATCAAGCTTATGCTTGGATATTATGACATAAATCATTAAATTCTTGATTAGGGACAACATATTGAGTTTCAATCTCTAGGAAATTAGGATTCCCGATATTAGTTTTACTATCTTTGACAATTGTTTTAGGGTTTAAGTCTTCACCTTGGGTGGATATGTGGTTTTAGTATAGGCCACACTTGGAAAAATCAGAATGAAAATCATGTTAACAAAATTTATCTATATCAAGAATACAAGGTGAGCCCTCCTACTCATGCCAAAACTATTGCTAGGGAAAAATACCCCCTTTCCAACAACAAGGGTTCACCCTAGTGAGAGATCCCAATTAGACCTCACGCTATTTGGGATAGGGATCCCATCTAGATTTTGGTTCAACAACCATTATTGAGTTTTAAAGATTATTTTCAATCCTACAATGTTAAATACAAATGTAGATTCGGTTATGTTTTATATGCAAAGTGAAAAGGTATTCTAAGATTTCATAGCTAGGAGAGAGTAACTTAAAAGGAAACCAAAACAACAAACTTATATCTACTTCTATCTTTAGCAAGAAATTTATTGAATTAATAAAAACAATAATATAAATAACTAGATGTAGAATTCAAAACAATCTAGAATTAAACAACCAATTATAGTCCTATACTTACTACTTTAGACAAACATTTGAGAGAGAAATATAAATAAGAAATCATTTGTTACACATGAGAATAATATACATTGTAAAGAAACATTCTTACAACAACTCTAATGCTCAACAAAGCAATAGAAGAAATTCCACACACTTGTAGCATAAGAATCAAAGTTTTTCTCCAAAACAACTTGGCCAAAGATGGATTTCTTCATTAAAGTTCTATAAAGAAGTTTTACAAAAAGTGAAACAAGCAAAAGACCCCCTTCATTTGGTTCTCATCTGATTTATAAATAGTCAAGGAAGATTTAGTTACAAGGAGTTAGAGCTCTAAGGTCTCGTGCAACTTTTACTTACACATTACTATTGACTATGCAATGTTCCCATGCTCCAAAAGCTTCATTAATAACATTAAAATATGGGAGCACATGTTGCTTTACTGGAATCCTAAGTGAGGCGAGATTCCACTTTAGTTTTTCAATTCCTTTTCTCCAATTGTCCAACAAAAAATTAATTAATCCTATCTACCTAGTTGGAGCCTCCACATGTGCCTTGAGACTTAGGATGCTAACATCAAAGAAAAAAAAATGGCATGTTCCATGGCTCTGATATGATCTTCTAATTCTTTATGTACCATCCTATAGTTGAATGCTTCCAACTCTAGCAAGTCGTATTTAGTAGTGATCTACTCTACTGCTTTGTCAACCCAAGTCTTGATGTAATATCTTATGGTTCCCATAGTGACCTCCTCATATGATGGAGGTAGATATTCTTCTCCTTTAATGGAGAGGACATGTGAGAACCAATCAAGCATTTCTTCCTTAGATGGTTTATTTCTTTTGTGAAACCTATGATAAATCTACAAAAACCTCAAACTAAAATCATCGGTAGAAACATTTTTGTCTCTACAAAGTTCCTCCAATTCACAACAAAGTGATCCAAATTGACAATTATTGTAAGCATCTAAGAAAACTTCACTAAATTGTTTCTAGTGGCGAATAAAATTATCTAGTAATGAGTTACACCAATCCCAAATTTGTGTTAAGTGTGAAAGGTGTGAATCAGAATGGAAGGCTTCCACATTCCACATGCGGAATGTGGGGCATGTGATTATACGATATACAATAAAATCGAAATTGAATGTGGGTCTGATACCCAATTTTGAGACTGGCCATAATGGGAAATGGAAATAAGACATTCCACATTCTACATGCAGAACGAGAAAATGCAGAAAAAAAAAGAAAAACTTGAGAGTTAGACTGTGCACTTCGCATTAGATGCAAAATGCATGGATTTGGGAAAAATGACAAGAATTTTTTTAAATAGAAGCTCCACATTCAAATTACTTGGTCAAAAGGGGAAGTAAAGAAAAATCATTTAGATGGCCCAAACGGTTTGACTACATTGAGATTTTGGAAAATTACAAGGTTATTGTCCACATGGTTACAAAATAAGGGGTTCAAACTATGCCAAAGTATTGTTTGAAAAGTTTGATAAGATATGTCCTTGCTTCATAAATCATGTGAAGATGATCATTCATAGAAATCCAAAGTGCTTGTAGGTTGACTAGTTGGCAATTCCCCTAAATGCTTACGAAGGGCTTAGCACAAAATGAAAAGATGGATTATTTTGTGATTTGCAAAGAAGCTTAGAAATACTTTAGAAGGTTTGATAGTTTTGCAATTGATTATTTAAAAAGAAAGTTGATGAAACTTTCGAAGTAAGCAATTCTTCAAAGAAACGTGCTTTGTGAAGATACAAAAACTTTAATTGATGCTTAAAAAAAAGGACTTTCAAAGATTTGATTTCCAAGAAAAAATAAGAATACCACACTGAGCTCAAAAAGTCTAAAAGTCAAAACAAATGGGTCTTTTAATCAACTAAAATATTCATAAAGGTCTTAATCAAATAGAGAAATAGATATAATACAAAAATAATAAAGTAATTAAAACCTTGGATACAAGTCTTGAATTCAAATGTACCTTGCCATGGAAACCAAAAGTAGACCAAAAGTTTAAGGTATTGGAAGGAGCGTTCCCTAAGATTTGTGAACATGTAGAAGCTATTGAGGGTTCAACATAATGCATGGCATTGATATACTTGTATGACTGGTGACATTGGTATACTTGTAATTTCAATGATATGTGATATTTTTGGGTTTATAATTAAAAGATTAGGTTTGCATATTGAATTTGTTATTTAATGTTTTTTCATTTTGTAAAAATGATTTATTTCCTGCATAAAGTATTTTTTTTCATTAGCTATAAACCTCGGGACCATGTCCTTACCTAACTAAGTAGAGCTCAAGACTAGGACTTTATCTAAATTCAGGACCAAGACCTTACATGAGCTTTGCACTTAGAGCTTATTGGCCTCAACAGACCTTAGGACCATAATCTTACTTGATATCTAGACTAGGATCTTACCTAAGCTAAGGACCATGGACTATTTTTTTATTTTTAAATTTTGACCTATATTCAGTAACATTTGTAACATAACTAAATGCATTTTTAACTTAACTTTCAACATATTTATTCAAAATTTTGCTATATTTTTTCAACCATGAAACACAACTTTCAACCAATGTCTCAATAACAATTCAACTATAATTTTGATTAAAAGAATTACTTTTGGAACTTATATTTCAACCACAATTTCATCATTATCATTGACCTAAATCATTTCAACCTATATACTAGCTAATGTTTCAACTTCTATGAAGAGTTTCCACTCAAACATAGGGACACAAAAGTGATAAAATTAAATTTTATGTACTTTGTGTAAGTAATTTTGTAACGTATTTCAAGCCTCGAAAAATATATTTTTCAACTTGTATTAAAAATAAAGCTTATAATTGTAGTGTGACATGAAAGAAATTACAACATCTCTTCAAATAAAAAATACTTTAAATGACATTCTCTGCCAATATTAAAAAATGAGATCCATTATGATGGGCCTCTAACAAAATTTTGTTATATGCATCATTTTTGGGGATCAAATGTAATAGTGCTAGTTCCTGGAATGAGATCCATATGAAGAATAATTTTCCTCGATGGTGATAATCTAATGAGTAATCCTTAAAAAAATATTTAGATATAATTCTCAAGCAAAGCCTTTACTTTCAATGGAAGTTATGTGTATCTTACTTCATTCTTCTACCATGGAATTGAAGCATAACTCATCTTATATTTGTTTACATTTTCCAAAACATCCTTGGCTAAAATCAACAAAGTTTTGTTTCCCCTTTATCTTCTTTCACGGATAATGGCTTTAATTTATTCCTATCCTTAGAGAATATAAAGTTTACTCTTGCATTATGTCTTGCGTGTATGCCATATTGTCACAATCCCCAAAAACAGATGGAAAATTCCCATGGTATGATATCATAAACTACTTCATTATTATAAACCCCAATGTTGAAATTTAACTTGCATCACTCATTCATAGTCATAATATCCAATGTGAAAATTTACTTTACATTTTGCTCGTTCACAGTGATTGGTAATTTTTTTGCAGCCAAGATACCCTCTAAAAATGAAGGTGGACAATGGATTTTAAATTCAAATTCTTATTAGCTTCGAGAACACCAAAATGATAGTGCTTCATCCATCTAATAAGTTTGCAATATTTTCCCCATCCTTGCATTTTGTTCCAAATATGTTTTTTCTTTGCCATTGTCCCTCCTCTTTATTTTCAAGCTTCAACTACACCTTCCTCAACATTAAATTTTTACCTTTTTCCAATGTAACATGAGTTGGATTTTGAAGACAAACTACTTCTTTCCCTTGGATCATATTTTTTCCAAGTTCTTTTACTCTTCCTTCGTTGGTTATGTGCATTCAAATGTTCTATATCCAAGATTTCGACATTGGAAAAAATAACCTCTTGTGGAATGTCCACGACCTTTACCTACAAACCGTCTTCCTCCACAAGGGTAACACTTGGAACTCTCTCTTCCTCAAGAAAACCTACTTTAACCTTTTCCTTGTTTTCATGTTGTTGGAATTCCTCTTCTACCAAAAACGAATTTTCCTTGACCTCTACTAACATTGGTAGCACCTCTTCTAATATTTCATTCTTGAAACTTCTTGACAACTTCTCTTCCACTCTCAGGGCCTATTGATAGGCCTCCTCCACTAAGTGCATTCTATGCGAGCTCAACTCATATTTGTAACATCCTTCTCTTGCACACACCTGATTGCAATTATTCTTTGAGGACACTTATGTGCAAGTGATCCGGTTCCTTATATGATTGACTGTTTCACTTATGAATTATGATGATGTTGTGGATATGATGATATTCTATTTGATTATATTGTATTGACAAGTGCTATTGATTGGTTTCCCCTGAGTGTGCATGAATCTAGACTAATTGAGGATGTCGATGGACCTCCTTGGACTCCGGATCAAGTCAGGGAGTGGATTGTTTATGGTTTGATCATTTTGTTATTGCATATGTGACATATGATTGGTATATTATAATGTTGATTTTGGACCGCTGACATGTTTCGTTGATGGATGCAGGCTGATGATAGCTTGCTAACCAGACTCACATTTGGAGTAAAAGGGTCACGCATGACAACCAGAGATATTGAGGGAGAGGTGTGGTAGCAGCCCTGCCACAACCTACTACCACACCCGCCGTGGCTCAAACTTTAGGTTAACGATTACCTAGTTCGAGAGATCCAGGATGTCGTGAGGGAAGATTGTGACAATTTCTCATGATGATTCTAAGGGGTGTGCAATAAGGCAAGGTCCTTATTCCTTAGAGGCCCTTAGTCTCTCACAAAGACTCTCGACGGAGTATTGACTCCAAGGGCGGACGTCTACCAAAATCAGTCAAAATGTGAGTGGCACCCTTGGAGCACGTAGTGTGTCTTAAAGGGCACGTCACATAGATGAATCTTGAATGAAGGTGAGTGGCACCCTTGGAGCATGTAGTGCGTCTTGAAGGGAACATCGCAGTTTAACACTTGTGATTCAATGAACCTAGATACCTAGAAAAAAAATATCTTACCTTGACATGGTGAGCCTTAAAATAATTATGCATCAGTAAAGTATATTAATTATAAATTTTCCCTTAAAAATTTGCTAAGCCTAGTCTAAATTAAAGCCTAGGTCTAAGTAGGATATGAGGACAAAAATTTAATTAACCAATTAATAAAGGGGGGGAAAAATCAAATTAGAATTAAAAGGGGGAAAAATCAAATTCAGAATTAACTGGAGGATTAAATTATTTAAAGGATTAATTTTTGTTTATGTGCAAAACTTGCTAAATTTGAACTTAGACAAAAGGGGAAATTAATTGCAAAAGGAATGTGGAACATAGAAGGAATCTAGTATTGAGAAATTTCCTAAAATGAATTTAACGAAGATTTAATAAAGACGTCAGTCATTAAGTGTGAGGGAATAAAGAGACATCGATGAGCGTTTTTAGGGACACTTTTAGGTGGGTGAGGAAAATTGGCAATTTAATCAAATTAATTAAATGAATTTCCGATGCAACTAAGGAATCAGGTGACAAGTGTACGGGGGAGAATATTCCTAATAAAAATTTAACAAAATGAATTTAACGTGCATTTTGGAAACTAGTCACTAAGAGAATTCTATAAAAGAAATGGTAGAGAAGGGGAATGGATCACGTCTGGCAGGCGTAAAGTTACGCTGTCGATATTTTTCTTGACTAATTTTTCTTGTGGGAGTTGGGATACCCAGCTCGGATAGAGAGTGGTAGCTCGACCTTCAGAGGCGAGTTGGGAGCTAGCTTTATTTGGTTTGTGTGCATGAACCCTTTGCGGCTCGGGGGATAAGGGGGAAGAAGAGTACCCATAGCATTGGTTGAGAGGTATTGGTGAGGTCTCATCGGTTAGAAAGAAGGAGTTGGACGAAGCGCCAGTGCGAGACAACCACTTCGGATTCTTTGCCTTCGGTTACGGTATGCAGGTGTAAATTTTTTCATTGATAGATTAGTTAGAATATTATATGTGGATTTAGTTATTGATGAAATTTAATGGATTCAGGATTAAATTAGTAATTTCATTGAGATTTTTCTATTCTTTGAAATAAAAATTGTTAAGTTATTTAAGATATTTTTTTATGTTGAATGCTTATATAACCCTCACTTCCTTGAGTGGTTCCTCGCTTGACCTTCATAATCTTCCCTGCAACCCTTCTTCCCAAGGCGTTCAGTCCTTAGACTCATCAATTTATCGACCGGTGTAATGTAATGTGCAACAACGTCTTGCTACTATCTATTTCCATCACTGATATGGAAATTATTTATTCCTTGGACTATGTTATATTCCTTCATCCTTTGCATAAGCATTTCGAATGGTAGAACCCGGAAGGTAAATATTCAAGTATTATTCACATCTCGGGAGGCCCACAACCTACCAAAGATCTTCCATATCCACAAATATGTGCACAAAACAGACTTCGAATCCCTGCCTTACTCTGCATCTCAACTTCGTATGGCCGAAATTCTAAGTACAATGACTGCAATAAAAAACGAGTGGCCACTTAGTTTTCACATCTCCCTTGTGGGGATTTCGTTCGATCTTGACACTTATCTCCTCTCCTCCGTATGAAAAGATTCGTGTGATTTTAGTGTCGTACATTGGAATAATAATGGTTTCGGGAGGTGGGGAAGCTAAAACCCAGAATGGATATTCCGTTCTAGCGACCTCTTGCACACCAAGAGCTCTGGTATGGTTTGCATCGGCATCTCTGTCTCAATTTTCAACGGAAGCCGCCGGCCTAAGGTTCAAATGTGGAGGTTAAGTAGCTACAACAAGTCTTTCTTCGATGGCGGATTGAGAAGACATCTTTATAGGCAAACCTTTTGTTGGAGGAAGCGAGCACAGTCAATTGGTCGGGCAAGGTATCCTTTCTGTCTGCATAAAGATGCATTTAGTATCTCCCCATTCTCTTGGTACCTGTGGCATTGTTACCACGGTTATTCCCTTTTAAGGAGGAACTGCATGGGAGCATCCGTCTCCAGATCTGTCATCCTTTTTGTTTAAAGGGTCGAATGGTCTTTTGGGAAATTCACTTGTTCCAGCCGTGACAGATTTAATTATGGCAGAATTACTCTATCTGCAGTTTGATGATCCTGAGAAACCGATTTACATTTATCATTCCACAGGCACTACAAGATATGGGCGGAAGCTAGGGTACGAGACTGAAGATTTCGTAGTTTTTGTTACAATGTGGTAGTGCCTCGTTTCTGTAAACTTGTCCATTTATGTAGTTTGGATTTTGATTAATCTCGTCTTATTGTTTATGCTAAGTGGATAATCTTATATCAAGTACATATAGATGGTATTATCTTTAACTCTAGGATTCTATAGTGTCCTAGTTCTTTGAAGAATCCCTTAGGTGAGCACGGGTTCAACATTCCATCTAATCTAAGTAGCTACTGGGAGATAAACAACTTTCCTCTCACAAATTTTTGCAGGTTCCAAGGAGGAAATCCATTGAATATAGATAATGGTTGTACTTAGGAAATGAAAGTCGCAGTAAGTGTTTAACTGCATGAGTGGGGTTATACACATTATTAATGGCGTAACTCTAAAGAAGAATTTGAAGCATAGATGCTCTAAGTGAGGCGCATATGACATTCTACCTTTTCTTTGAAAATTTACCTTTATATTTTACCAGAGCTTATGAAGTCCCGATTTTACATCCCAATGCGTTTTTCATTCCTCCTCCTTTGGGAGTTGTACTATGACACTTTTGGGATAAATGCAATTCATGGAAGAAAATCTATCAAATGTCTCAACAACAAAGAAGGCCATTAACACCTGCGTTATGACAAGTATTGGGGATAGACGAACTGGTAAATCGAGGCATGAGTTATGGGAACAACTNATGACACTTTTGGGATAAATGCAATTCATGGAAGAAAATCTATCAAATGTCTCAACAACAAAGAAGGCCATTAACACCTGCGTTATGACAAGTATTGGGGATAGACGAACTGGTAAATCGAGGCATGAGTTATGGGAACAACTGGAGAACTCCCAAAATTTTAGGGGACAATTTAAGATTTTCAAAATGCAGGAATGAGTTAATTGAACGGTTGTTCCCTGCACAACGGGATTTTCGCCCCAACCACTTTAATTCTTTTAGTAATTTAAAAGGAAGAGTTGTTTTATTGTTGCCTTCTTTAATATTAAAAATTATCATGATTGTGACTGATGTTCTTCATTGCAGATCTCCTTCTGCCAGTGCGCGTGGTTAGAGGAGTCTGGTCTTGTAAACTGCCACTACTCAGCATTAGGTGAATGTGTGCGAGCTAAAAGGGGAACCTAGCGCTTGCCTTAATGGGTCTTGCCCAGAATCCTAAGCGCACTCTGGATCGACACTTGGAGTGCACAGGCGCCCAGATCCTCCCCCAAATTTCTGACCGTGTTGTTGTCAGCAATTGTGTTGTTGCGTTCTTTCTTCTGGCAGCATTGGGGTTGCACCCCTCCTTGTCTCACCATCCTCGCTTCTCCTTCGACCTGTTCAAGTGTTGGAACCCCAAATTTTAATTGTGACCCCCTTTGTTTTTTTGTTAATCCCTTCCTTGACAGCAAAGGGCGGGTCCATTCTCTACTGGTTGAACATCTGAATTTTTAATTCATTTATAGTTCAGTTAATTTCATTTTCCAGTTTAATTATATTCAAATCACTTTTTATTTTAAGTCTTATTCCAGTTAAAGGAAAATTTCTTATCCTAAAATCGAACCCTTTCCAGTTGTGTATTCGGCTGGAAGGACATGAATGGATTTAACACTCATCCCTTCCTTATCCTTGGTTGTTTATGTTCTGGTAAGCACCCACGGAACTAATTCTTGATATTATGCTTTTATGAATTAAATCTTCTCCTACGAATGATCAACTGGCTCCTAACCCTTCCTTCCACCATCGGTTGTCAAAATGAATATAGTATCTTGGGGAAAATTGAATAAATTTTATTGCCATTTAGAGCTGGCTAGTGGAAACGCAGTGACACCTTAGTAGTGATAGGATCTAGGACAACACCACCTAGTGATCTTGAAGCATTCAGACATGAATTTGCTGATTAGAATAGATTATGTTTTAATTGATTATTGATTAGAATGTTAGCGCGCATTTCCATCATGGGAATAGGACCTTTTGAGTTTAGGACTTTGCACGCACCAATTTGTATGTTTTGCATGGAGGGTTTGGAGATTGGTTTCTTGCACAATGGATTGTATGTCATGTATGACAGTGTAGAATTGTTTGTCTTGCGCTTTGGATGATGCTTATGAATAGGTGTTAGGTTGCTTGTTCTATGGACTTGATGACACATCAATGTTACACCTTAGCTTACTAAGGTGCTTGTCGCATTGTGGCGGTATGATTTCCTTATGATTGGTTTATTGCGCGCAATGATCGTTTAGTGTATATCGTTATTTATGGCATTAATGTGTCAACTTTATGTTGTGAATGTTGATTTGTGTTATTAATGTTTCATTAATGTGTGGGATGACATGTCATTATTGTTGTTATAAATTGTGAGGTGTTTTTCCTAACGCAATAAAAAAAAAAATTACCTTTGTATGTCGCTTGTTGTCTTAACGACATGGTCGTTACAATATTGAATCAATCTTTAGCCCATTCATATATAATGTCACCTCCTCATCATTTTCTTAATCCATAATGACCAACTTGAATTGTTAGCTTGTATAATCCTTCACGCCAAGGTCATTTTGTCAAAGGTTTTACACTGTCTTAAACAAATTGTATGGTTTATAGAAGACAAAATCTTCCCTATGATATTGGAAGCCATCTTGTTCCAAACACTTACATTCTATTTTCCCTTCTTCACTCTCTCCTTTTGTATATTAACCTCACCAAAGTGAGGCATGCATGTTTTATTACTTTGATGTATGTAAATTTAACGCATACGAGGTATAATATTTTCTCAAACTCAAAACATATTTCTAGCTTCATAATCTAATTAACCAACTCCCTTGGATTTAGACTCCAAAAATAGAAACATTCATCTTCAACTTGCTTCCCATTTTGTCACATGAATTAATATTTCTCTCCTCTAAATCTTGTTCCATTTATTATGCTAGTACTACTTTTAATTCATCATCATTGTCTTTGACAACTCTTCCATGTTGTTTTGCACTCCAACTTCTTGTTTCTTTGTTGCAATCATTACACCTCCTTTATGATTTTACCAACAATCTCACCTACATATTTTTGCACGACCATTTGCTATATGTATTCTGTTTCTTCCCCAATTGATAATGACTAGCCTTTATGCCATATGAGTAGTGGATTCATTATGACTCCTCTTCATGCCATATGATGGTGCAGTCAAGTTTATTGAAACAATTGTCAACTCCTTCATGGTTTAAAATGAACACAAAA
>SNQJ01S0024992.1:62246-78363 GCA_010110895.2 Picea sitchensis
ATATATTGTTTTATTATTATTGTATTTTTAATTGAGATGAGTATTTTTTCGTATTTTTTTTTTCACGGAAAAAAAATCTTGACTTTTTATTCACAAAAAATAAAAGAGGTTACCTTATGTAAATGCTACAAGAGCATTTCATAGGAGGTGTAAAGATGTCCTCCTTACTTTAAATGTGTGTGTGTGTGAGAGAGAAAGAGATAGAATATTACAAATTAATTAACAATTTGTTGGTGTTCAAATGAAAAATAGTCCTTGACCCTATCCTTTTCTCCTTTCAATTTTTTAATTTATTGCCACACCCTTGAAGAAGGCTCCATAATGACCTAAAGGTAAATCAGAAATCAAATGTCAATTATTGAAAGTTGTGCCAAATCCTTATCAAAATCATAATTTTTAAATTCATGTATTCTCTTCATCCCTCTAATGAGACTTCATTCGTAACTATTATCTGTAATGGAGTTGTATCATCTTCTTTGTCCTCATTCATCACTTTTGAGTCAATAATGTTCTCCATTTCTAAAACTGTAAAACTCTAAGTTATGTCATTGTGATATTCTACACTCCAAATTTAGTGGTTCACATTCTTACATCTTTTCAATATAAATTCACATCTTTTATTCCTTGTTGAAAAGAAACTTGCATATATATTTTTCATTATTACATAGTTCACTTTTATATTACCCACTTTAATTTTTATTTAATTATATTTTGTAGCATCATATTATCTTACACATTTTATCCATAGTGTGCTATATGTACCTAACTACTTTCGAAGCCATGAAAAAAGAATTTCATTACACCACTTAAAACTATTTTAGAGCGGTATATGTACCTAACTACTTTCGAAGCCATGAAAAGAGAATTCCAATACACCACTTAAAACTATTTTAGTGCACTCATTCTGAAAGTTTTCCAATTGAATACTTGAGAACTCATTGNTACACCACTTAAAACTATTTTAGAGCGGTATATGTACCTAACTACTTTCGAAGCCATGAAAAGAGAATTCCAATACACCACTTAAAACTATTTTAGTGCACTCATTCTGAAAGTTTTCCAATTGAATACTTGAGAACTCATTGCTTATCTAATACTTTCAAATGAATACTTGAGAATTCATACTCATTGTTTATTTAATTTTGAATTGGTTTAACTGTAAAAAAAAATGAAAAATGAGGGTTAATAACAAAACAAAACATCTAAATGAAACTAAATCATCCCTTTTCATAAATTGCAAGAACTATCTTTTAAAATTAAAAATACAAATTAAATAGCAATTTAAAAATGATTTAGTGCATAAACATATTATAATTATAAATAAATAAATAATCTAATTTTAAGGTTACGATGAAGCCATATATCAAATTAGTGTAAGATACCTTTTTGTTTGTGGGACAAGAGATCCATCAGTGATTTGATTGTCGACAAAAACATATTATTGACTAGTTATATTAAAGTGAGTTATCGAATCTAAAAACTTAGCATTTTGTAATTTATTTTTTTCTAATAAATATTTATTTTTAAATAAGTTTTGCAAGTTCTAAGTAACTCAAAAATCATGGGTTCTTGGATTGCATTAAATGTTTTGCAAAGTCTAAGTAACTCGTGGGTGCTTAGATTGCATTAAATGCAATGCTCGAGTATTCAGACGATGTATGGGGTATTCAAATCATTTTATTTTCAACGAGTCTTTTTTTGGTGAGTCAAAATTCCACAAGTTTTCATCGTTTTTTGGGAAAATTAACAATCTAAGTCATCTTAAAATTAACTAAAACCTCAATAACAAAATTTTAGGGAAAAATTCCCATCACATAAATGAAAATCTAACATTCAACATAATTACAACTAGATTTAAAACCAAATTTGACCAAAAACAATTTAAATGTTGTTTATCCCACACTTACTTAAACACCATTAAACGTTATTAAGATTAAACAAGTGCCAGTGCAATGGCGATTTCCCCGCGGAACAATTTTTGGTGCATAGATTTGAATTCATGCATAAGTTTGAATTACAACATTGCATGCTAACATCTTGAAAATGCTTATACCAATACCAAAATTACGTTAGTGTATCTTCCTAAAACTAGTGTTGTAGGGGAAGTGGTGGGGCATTACTTATCAAAATTACTTAAAATATGTTCATAATAGCAATACAAATTATATTAAAACCAACAAATAATGAGAGCCTCTTGTTATAATATAAGGCAACAAAATTCTGAAATAAATTGTCATCAAATTATTATTTATTTTATAAAATAAATCGTCAATAAAATTGAAAGGAAATGTGTTAAATAAAAAAAATGTGAGCTTAACATTAACTTAAATTAAAATGTTGTATGTTAAATTATTTTTGAAAATTATAATAATTATGTAAAAGAAAGATAAAATTAATGAATGTCAAGTGCCAACAACTTAAAAATTCATGATCATGTAGGTTTTTCTTATGTCACCCAAACAAAGATTATCACAGATAATTAATAAACTTAATAGTTACAAAGGTTAACCTGTTATTATATAATGAAGAGCTTATGTTCTTAAATCAAAATATAAACTTGAAGAATCATCCACATAATTATTATTAATTTTTTAAAGCTTTGACATGATTAGATAACGACTCGTTAAATTTGATAATATAACTTTATTCATAACCATATGAATAACGGCTATACAATTATTTCCTCCCATAGGAATAACGACTATACAATTGTTTCCTCCTTTTCTAAAATAAGATGGTATTTGATTTAGCTGCCATTATTTTTGTTTTATACAATATTCATTTAACTTTAGATGTATTCTATTTTATTAATATTCATCATGACTTAATCTATTTTGTGTATATTTTGTAATTATTAATTTTTTTCTACTCTGTTTGAATTTTGTAATTGTTCTTTTTTTCATATATATATATATATATATATATATATATATATATATATATATATATATATATACCATAATCATTGAAGTTATGTGGATGGAGTTTTGATGAAGTGAGATATATGGAAGGAAAAGAATACCATAATCATTGAAGTTATGTGGATCGATTTTGATGAACTGAGATATATGGAAGGAAAAGAAAAAAAACTATCATTATTGAAATTACTAATAAACAAAAACATTTAATAACAAAGAAAGAGATCAATTATTGGTTTGTGATAAATTTTCAGACGATGATAACCATGACGATAATTGAATTTACAAACACTTGGAACCAAACCTTTAATGTATATCGTTACCATGCCAAGGATTTGCAATAAAAACATATATTTCCATCACAATGAATTTACAATCAAAATAGTGGCAATGTAATAAGTTCTTTAAAACGGGTCAAAACTCGGCTCATTTGAAAAAGTTGAGTAATCCACTTCACATGGTATACACGTATATGTCATTCATTGGAGTGGTTAAGCTTTGAATTTTCATTCACTATGCATGCATCCAACTCCATTCAACTCAATACATGAGATTGAATCAATGGTTCAGCGTGCATTCAACTCAATACACGAGATTGAATCAATGGTCCATATTATTGTTAAAGAGAGGGAGAAGGCAACAATGAACCTTCATTCATGGATGGTCTAACGGGAAGTAGATGTTGTATGCACAACCATCTATGCGAGTTATAGAGAGTTATAGAGATAGTCTAGATGGGATATATACAGATGAGGAAACTCCTAAAATAAATTAGGAGATAACGAACATGGAGATGGAAAAAAGAAGCTCGACAAAAAAGGATACATCAAACTAAACTGAATAGTCTATTGCGTAGTGGAATGTTGATAAGTGTAAAGTATGTTACAAATTTGGTTACAATCGTTCAAAACAAATAATTGGTAGCATTGCACTTCACATTCAATATATGGCATCACATGTACTTATTCCATTGACATGAATTTAATCACCACAATGAATAGATGCAGTAGTTATCTAAGATTAAAACTCTGAACTTAGGATATCTATGTTTGGAAAAAAATCACATTTTTGCGTGTTTGGTGATTAACTCAAAACTTAGGTATAACTTAAGATTGAAAAACTAACATTTGATTAGAGCTTGGTCAAAATAAATTGAATTGATCGGCCAATATGTGTGATAAAAGTAATTTAAATATTATGAAAAATAAATTATTTTGTTAAGCATATATACAATATTGGACAACAAGAAAAATATTTGTAGTTAAAGACAAAATAGTGGATGGTAAAGGATGAATCCAAGGCTATAGTCCTGACCTTGTGCAGGGAATAATAATATCCTAGATGTCAATTCACCCCACCATTACTTTAAATGCATATTGCAGAGTGCTTAGACCTCGCCTCCTCTCACCGTCTCTTACATCAATCTCACATCACATCAATTTCTGACTATTTATGCCCACTATCCCAAAAGAAGGTGTCCCTACTTTTAAATTATGTCAACCATGAGTGAGATTCTCCTGCATCAAACTGTAAAAATACTAAGCACTTGTAAGCTTCCTGTTATAGTAGAATTTCAGTCAATCAGAGTAGAGTTTCAATCAAAGTAGAGTTCATTGAGAGCCATATCATTGGAATCTATGCTTCGATGTGCTATCAAGAGATATATCATTAAATTTTTGTTCCCACGGATAACTCTAGAGTCCTCACAATATCCACCATTGGTGGGGATCAAATCCCAAGACGTATTTTCTATATACATCCAATCTAGTCTTCTTTCTAGGGTATATTACTTGTGCCAACAATGCATGTAGAAGCTCGATATCATGTCATTTCCTTAGAAAGAGCACATATAAGGCTTCTCGTGGCTCAATGTAACCCACTCCTGAAAATTTAAAATTGACAAGGAAGAAAGAAAAAAATAAAGTCCATGGCAAGATGTGTGGCCATTGAGGCCAATTGGAAGCACACGTTGAGGAAGACATAAAGGAACTGGAAACTGCGACTGTGACATAAAGGTGAAATTATATGTTTTTGATAGGTTTCTCCTGCATATCCTCCATCTCATATTGTTCCTATACTAGAATACCCCCTAAGCGTGTGAATGAGAATTCCAAAGTAATTTGAGGGAAGTGTTCATATTAATGTTGTATTAATGTTGTTAATTGGAATCATAAAGATATTGAAATTAAAATGATCTTATTTGAAGTTGGTTCACTATTTTAAGAAGTGCCAACAAGGACATCACCACCTCCTATAAAGAAGTCGAATCCAACAAAAGGGTCTAGAAAAATTGGAATCCCCAATTTTTTTCCATACCATCGCAACCCACGCTGTTTGAGAATGCAACCGACTTGAGAGGGAGGATATTACTTTGAGTTTGAAATAGGTCAAGAAATTTAGGGAAGGATTGTAAATATTGTGCAGAGATATACACATTAAGCCATTTATTGTTGGCTGATGCTTTGGTTATACACCACCACCCATCAAAATCAATGTTTTATGGGTCCTCTCTATCAATGTGTTTTGAATGTGTTTTCTCTTTAAGGCGTGATAGTCGACCATAAACCACGCCCAATGTTTCTCTTTTTTTGTGTTTTGACGTCGATACATATCTATTCCACTATCGCATCCGTATATGTAATGATGAAGGGGTGGTTTTGAAGGAATACATACGCGGATACATTGACAAGGATGGTTGTTTTCCAAAAACTGCCAACCAGTTGACATGTTTTCAACAAAATCTATTCCTAAGATAAAACAATAATGAAGATGTTGACGATGATAGAATTTAAAAATAATAAGTTTTGGTCATATATATTGATAATATACTTATAAATAACTAATCTAGAAAAAGTATAATTATTTTTATAATATTAATAATTATATAGAAATTTAATTAAGTTTATATTATGATATTAATTAGTAATATATTAATATGATGATGGCAACGATGGTTAAGATCCATTGAGACCTAACTTAATTAATATAAATAATTATAAAATTGTCAAGTGGATGAGGATGGAGACTCAAGCGTGGTTATCGCTTTTAGGAATGGCGAATAAAGTAAATGTAACATCCCGCTCTTGTGTGCACATGATTTGACTTATTCTTTGAGGACACTTGCATGCCAGTGATCCGGTTTTGTATATGGTTGTATGTTTTTCTTATGGATTGAGATGATGATGTTGTTGGATTATGATGTTATGTTATTTGATATCTATGTATAGACAGGTGTCATTGATGGATTTTTCCTAAGTGTGCAGGATACTCGACAGATTGAGGATGTCGATGGCATCAAAAGACCTCCATTGACTCTAGATCGAGTCAGGGAGTGCACTGTATATGGTTTGGGTATTTCTATTTATGCATATGTGACATATGATCGGGTGTATTATGATTTTGGTTATGGATCATTGACAGTGTTTTGTTGATGGATGCATGCTGACAATTGCTTGCTAATCAGACTCACATAAGGAGTAAAGGGGCCATGCACAACAACCAGATATTGAGGGAGAGGTGTGGCAGCAGCCCTCCCACAGCCTACTAGCACTCCCGTCGTGGATAAAATTGTAGGTTAACGATTACCTAGTTCGAGAGATCCACGATGTTGTGAGGGTAGACTGAGATAGTCGCTCACGAAGATTTTAAGGGGCGCGCAATAAGGCATGGTCCTTATTCCTTAGAGGCCCTTATTCTCTCACAAGGTCTCTTGATGGATTATTGACTCCAAGGGTTGAAAAGTTACAAAAATCAGTCAAAGGTGAGTGACACCCTTGGAGCACGTAGTGCGTCTTGAAGGACATGTCACATAATTAAAATTTGAAACAAAGGCAAGTGGCACCCTTTGAGCACGTAGTGCATCTTGAAGGGAACGCCACATAATTAAAATTTGAAACAAAGGCGAGTGGCACCCTTGGACAACATAGTGCGTCTTGAAGGGCATGTCGCGGTATAAAAAGAGGATAAATCAATGAATCTAGGTGGCCTAGAAAACTAAGTGGATGTTAAACCTTGTAAAATCTTGAACATTGTTGAATTAATTAATTAATTAATTAATTATAGACTGAATTTATTAATCATAGTCCCTAAAGGTCTAAGATTTTGCAACTAAAAAAAAAAGAAAATCTAACTAAGCCTAAGTCTAGATTACTGGAGGACAAAAACAAATTTTATAAAATAACTAATGAGGGGTGAATTAAATCAATTTAGGAAATCAATGAAAGTAAAATAAATCTAAAGAGTAATTCAATACACATGTGTGCATAAAATACCAAATTAGAAATTAAATTAAGAATGGAATAAAGCATAAAAAATAATGTGTAAGCATAGAGAAGAATCTAGAATTTAGTTAACTAGAGAAGAATCCCATGTTTAACTCAACACAGATTTAGAAAGGTGTCAGTCATAAATTGGGAATAAAGGAATAAAAGACAACTAGGAGGGATTTAAGGAGCGCTTTTAGGAGATGTGAGGGAAATTGACGTTAAATAAAATTAAATAAGTGAATTTTTGGTGCAAGTAAGGGAATGAGTGAGAAGTGTACGGGGGAGAGTGTTTCCTAATTAATTTTTAATAAAACCAATTAAACATGCAATTGGAAAGGGGTCACTAAGAAAAATTCCATAAAAGTAATGGAGGAGAAGATGAATGGATCATGACTGGTATGCGTAACGTTATGCTGCCGGAATTTCTTGATTGATTTTACTTGTGACAGTTGGGATACCCAGCTCGAGAGAGAGAGTGGTAGCTCAACCTTGTGATGCGAGTTGGGAGCTAGATTTTATTCTAGTTATGGTTGTGCGCGACCCCTTTGCAGCTCGGGGGGTAAGGAGGAAGAAGAGTACCCCTAGCATTGACTGGGAGGTATCGGTGACGTCTCTATGGTTAGCAAGCGGGAGGTCGGAAGGAGCGTTGTCGCGGAAGAACATCTTCGAATTCCCTCTCATACAGTGTTTTTATTTTGAGATTGTATTTGTAAAAGGATTTAATCTTTAAATGAGTTTTAGCAATTGTCGCATCTATGTGTTTTCATAATATCTATTGATAAGTTCCTTCACGTTTTTTGGAGAAAATAAATTCTGGAGATTAATGTCGACTCAACTCTCACTAGGATATAAGAATTCTTGTGAGTTGTCCTTGTGTTGCTAAAATCCCTTTGTTAATTCTATGGATCATTGTAAACTGGGTTACCCATAAGAATAATAAACTGATTTATGGCGGTTGGATGCTTGTCAGTGTTAATCTGTTCTGTTAGGGATCTAGATGTAATCTAAATTGTCAATCTGTGGTACATCGATTTCATTGAGCTACTGCAACTGAGGTAGAAGGTTCTTGCTTGTCATTTTAGTTTTTGTATTTTTCTGTTCATGATCGCTATCCTTGGGGGAGCCTCTCACCATCGTCAAAGTGTCCGCCTAGTACCCACCTTATTCTTGCATGTTCCTTATCCAAGCGGAAGTTTGGTAACCATCCTCTGGGAAAACCTCACTGTGAACCTCACTGTGCATGCAACGCCTCAGGAACCGAGGCCGAGCCTTTGCTGGTAAAATACCTTAGATGATAGTGGATTTCATGTCGCCCAGCCCTTCCCCACGGATTTTCTCCACGCATTATCCCTTCTGTCCATAACCCGTACCGTTGGATTTAGTGTTTCTCGGGTTCTTAGAGGCGGAGAGGGCCATGCGAGTTGTTCCTACGACCTCTGGGTTTCCCTTCCGAAGTTGGGCACTGCTGCTCGAGGCTGGGTAATTCCGGAATCGATCCATACACCTCTTGAGTTCACTCGCTGGGGGAGAATTAGATTTTCTAGGCGAATCCCTCTCTCACGGCCATCCAGGGTTCAAAGGGGATTTTGTTGCAACAATGCCCAACTTCCCTTCGCCTGAGACCCGATCTGATTTCCTTAGCCATGGTCTACAGGTTAGTTAATGGGTGCGAGTCGAGTGAAGGCCGGATCTCGAGGCTGGGGACTTGAACTCCATGCAATTTCTCCCTGCAAAAGAGTCGAATCAATGCTTCTGCCACCAAATTTTCGCCCAGCCTGTGAGAGTTCGCCTGGCGACTTCCTCTTGAACTGCTTGGCGTTTTTCTCCTTCAGGAGTCCCTGTTTGTAGGTAGCCTCTGCGGATTCTTAATATCTCTGCGCCTTATCACTTTCCCAACGGATTTTCCAACCAACCAAATCTTATGCATTGTTATGAATTCACTCCTTGTGCCCTTCCCCTCGCTATCGATGGTTGAACCCTGTTTTATGGAAAGTTTTTTTTTAAGTTAAAAATATATTGTGGTTAATGGTATACAAAAATATATCAGTTTACAGAAGGTTTTTATGTAAATTAAAAAGGCGTTGTGCTTATTTTATATATAAAGGATATCTCAATTCAACTTTCCTTGCAACTACTTTTATGACTTCAACTTATTTCCAGATGTAAATGGCAGTGGTCATTGCTGTTGGCCTCAATTGAAGTATTCACAATCTTAAGGATTATTGGCTAAAGAATTTGAGATAGAATTATTGCACAATAACTGGCATTCATTATAATACTCATTTTTCCCTTGCTTGAAGTCAATTCATAACTTAGGAATGTTATGCGAATAATCTTTTTAATTCTTCTTGAACATCACTATTCGAATCACAAAATTGAAATACCTATCAAGAAATTTGAAGATCAATATGATATACCAAGATGAAATTCAACTTTGCTGAGATAAACACTCCAACCATATAGTAATAGGATAACGGGATCTAACCACAACATCAATTTTGGGATTCGCATGTTTGAAAGCATAGCTCTCCTTACCTACTCTTAGGAGATATCTCTATCATGAAAATGAATAGTTAAGCTACATGAGATTAGATTGAAATTCCACACTTGATTCATTACTCCATATGTATTATCCTGTTTCTTGTTGTACTTAATTATTGAAGGAAGAATTGACTAAGTTTAACATTTATTCTATTATGTGCAGATGGAAAAGGAATGAAAGAAATGTTTGTTCTAGATGATAGATTTCTCACGTGCAGAAATATCTAATGTTGAATGAATTTTTGGTGGACCTTAGTCTTTTTGCGCAAATGAAAAAGTAATGAAGGAATGTTGTACTAGATGATAGCCTTATTGCATGCATTATGTCTCTACCTTAGTCCCCAAACGGATGAGATGCCCTTTCTCTCTTTGTGACTCACTTACTCATTTCACATACCAGTGTCCTTTGATTGCTGAATACTGATGTCGTCAATTAACCCTTATTCAAAATCATTCGACCACCTTACCTCATATGATGCAAGTTACTCCCCCTATCCCTTCTCCAGATACTGTCAACATCACCTCCCATGAACCTGAGTCACTTCCCACCCCTCCATGGTTCATAAATAGATTGTCTGAGGATGTTCCCCCAAATCCTCCCAATTCTACGGTTAATTTCCCACAGGAAATATTACCCCCTACTACAGTTTATCCCCCATAGTGTCTGGACATTTGGTTTATGACAAGCGAGCCATCGAAACATACTTGCGACAACCCCTGTACATCTTCACCACTTGAAGACAATCACATAATGACAGTCACCCATGTTACCTCCCTGGATCCCCTATATTCTCACATTTTCCAGTGTGACGAAGGTATCCTAGAGGAACTCACTACTCCCGATTGCCCATGGAATGCACTCCATCACATAACACTTTTTCTCCCATAGGAATCCTTTGACCCTCCTAGCCAAGCCTCCATATGTGCAATCGAAACCAAGGATTTTATTCCATTAGGGCATATAGACTGGTTCAACAACCCTATCCCTTCACTCGATGCCTTTGAAGAAGGAAACATGGCCAATATCTCCTCCACTGTCAAAATCGACATTTCCATCAAACTGAGAATCATAGAAGAAATCACCATTGGTGCCACATGCTCCCCTGAGGAACTCACAACTTACAAATAACTCTTTCAGGAGTATCGGGATATTTTTCCCTGGTCATACAAAGAGATGCCCGACCTCGATTCTTCTATAGTCTAACATCGCATCAACACATGGCCAGATGTTTCCCTAGTCCGTGTAAAGAAGTTTCCACTTCACCCATCCAAAGTTGCGACTATCAAAGCCAAAATTGACAAGTTACGTGCCACAGGGTTCATATACCCCATTGCGGATACCTCATGGGTTTCCAACCCCGTCCCCATTAAAAACAAATAGGGCACTATTCGCATCTGCACCGACTTTCACGATCTCAACCATGCTTGTCCCAAAGAAAACTTTCCAACCCCTTTCATTGACCAAATTATTGATGACTGTGCAGGCCACAGAACCTTATCCTTCATGGATGGGTTTTCTAGCTACAATCAAATCCAAATCCATCCAACACATCCATATAAAACCGCTTTTACTACCCCATGGGGTACTTTTTCTTATCACGCCATGCCTTTTGGGCTAAAAAATGTAGGTGCTACGTTCCAACGGGCCATGACTTATGTTTTCCATGATCTTGCTTGCATCATCCTCGCTTACTTGGATGAGCTCACTGCTCGATCCAAGAAACAAACTCATCATTTAGACGACTTACGAGTCATCTTTCAACGATGTCGCCAGTACAATATCCACTTAAACCCTCTCAAGTGTGTATTTTACGTCACCACTAGACGCCTTCTTGGGTTCATTGTCTCCCAACACGGCATCACTGTGGACCCCCTCAAGGTCCAAGCTACCACTGAAATTCCACCACCGAGGAATTTATGCCAACTACAGAGCCTACAAGGCAAAGCCAAATTTTGACGACGCTTTTTCCTAGATTACGCGACTCACATGCATGGTTTCCTTCACTTACGATGTCATGATATCCTATTTCAATAGGATGAACAAGCCCAAACCACTTTTGATGATTTAAAAGTAGCACTATCCAATGCCCCTTTGATTATTCCTCCAGACTATGATCGCGATTACATCCTCTACTTATCAGCCTCAACTGTCTTAGTAGTAGGAGTCCTCGTCCAACTAGGGGATGATGGACGAGAGCATGTTATTTACTACATCGGTAAAAATCTTTCAAGACCACTCCTGAAATACAATCATGATGAGAAACTATCCCTTGCAGTTGTCCTTGTAGTCCAAAAATTGCATAATTATATCCTGCTTCGCACTACCAAAGTCATGGAATATTCTAACCCCATGCAATACTTGCTTAGTCGATGACAGATTAATGGCAAATTTGCCCGATGGATCGTCATCCTTCAAGAATACGACCTAAAGTTTTCAACTCCCAAAATCAAGAAACCACTTGTTCTTGCCGAACTCATCATAGTTTTTCCCTCAGACACTAAAGGTTCACCCATTAATGTGGATTTTCCCTATGAACATCTCTTCTACATCTCCTCAGATGACCCCTGGTATGGAGACCTTCTTGTCTACCTTCGGACACAAATTTTTGGGTCTCATCTCTCTCGAGATGATCGTTGGCGCATTCGCCATCAGACCCCTTGGTACCTCCTCATTGGTGACGTTTTGTACCAACGTGGGGTCGACATCATACTTCGTCGATGTTTGACCATCGATGAAGCAAACAAAGTCTTGAACGATTTCCATAGCAGAGCTTGCGGTGGCCACCTCTCCAGTATGTCCACCACCCAAAAAATCATTCGGGAAGGATACTTATGGCCCACACTGTTTCATGACTGCGTCCACATTGTCAAGAGATGCGACAATTGCCAGCTTTATGCAAACAAAGTTGAGTGCCACCCACTCTTCTACATCTAGTCATCATCGCTGACCCCTTCTGCAAATGGGGCATAGACTTCATGACTTGCAATTCTCCATCTAGTAATGGACACAAGTACATCATCATGGCAGTATATTACTTTACCAAATGGGCCGAAGCCATGCCTACCTTCAACAATACCACTGACACAACAACGTGTTTTTTCTTCAACCACATAATTCCCATTTGGAATTCCACTACAATTAGTCTCTGATCACGGTAAGCACTTTGAGAATGAGATCTTCATCGAACTCTCCTCAAAATTAGGCTTCTCCCATGAGTTTGCCTCCCCATACTACCCCCAATCCAACGGACAGGTTGAGGCTGTCAACAAAGTCCTCAAAACCATGTTGCAATGTACCGTCAACAAACATAAGACCAACTGGAATCATTCAACATTATGGGCTTATCACAGAACAATCAAAATTGCCACCGGTTTTACACTATTTCATCTCGTCCACGGGATCGAATCCATCCTCCCCATCAAGTGCGAAATTCCCACGTTGTGCACCGCCATCGAGCTACTACCTGGCACTGCTCCAATGGAGCAGTGCTTGCTGACTTTAGAGTCGTTGGATGAAGATCGTCGGTCTTCATTACAGAACAACAAGGAAGCTAAAAAACGGTCCAAAGCCACCTTTGACTGCCATGTCAACCTTCGCTCATTTAGCGAAGGAGATCTCGTCCTAGCCTAAGATATCTCCCACGATACTCTTGGTCATGGGAAATTCGAGTCATTATGGCATGGACCCTACATTGTCCAACACTACCTCACTAAAGGTGCATACATCCTGGCCTCTCCAGAAGGATATCCTCTCAAGGAACCCATCAACGGGTTGTACTTAAAGAATTTTTATGCCTGAGCATAGTCATTCTACCCTATGATTTTATTTGAACACCTTTGTAGAGTTTTTAGTCTTCTTTTTTTCCTCCACTCCTCATGTCTGATCCACCATCCGTGTTATTGACAGATGCATCCTCCATCGGCCTACCACATCGGTTATGCTGACAGTGCTAGCCGCTGGACATAGAATCTCACTTCGGTTGCTTGGGCTCTCTACACCCCCTCACATGAATTGCTCCACTCCAGTGGCATTTGTTTGGGCTCAGCCACCAACAACCAAGTAGAATATGCAGTCATCATTGGTCTCCTCTCTAAGGCCAGTCACTGCCAGATTCGTCATCTTAGCATCTTCTTAGATTCCCATCTTGTCGTCCTGTAGCTCAACAGTGTATATCGTGTCCGCGATCCTTTCCTCTTTCGCAAATACCTGCAAGTTAGACTCTTATCTAGAAACTTTGATTCAATTACATTTACACATATTCCATGACAATTTAATCATATAGCAGATAACATGGCTAACCTAGTGTTAGATTGGCATGTATCATATCAAGACATCATTACATATACATAATCATCATAAAACATCGGTCACAACATATAGATTAAAAATCATAAACCATAAAAAATGTAAACAGATGTAAACATCACAAAGATCCAAAAGATGTGTATCCATATATATATATCTCGGTCAAAGTATCATCAATATTTACAAAAGTACAACATATACATCGCCCGTAGGCAACTGAGTCCCCTCACCCCTATAGGTACAAAATGGGAACCCCCTACCCTATACAAAATGGGTATCAACTACCCTGTACAAAATGGGCTCGCAAGCCTATATAAATACAAAAAAAAATGGAACTGGCACTCATGGTTCCCCTAGAGCTCCCCCACCAGGTCCTCTGTCAACAGGAGCCACCCCATTAGCTGGGGGTCCTCCAGGTCCAGGGGGTAGTCGACCAATCATGGCTGCCCCCGCTATAGCTACCCATCGAATCAAGGTCCGCCACTCTTTTGAAACACCCACACACTGTTCCAGGAATCCTTTTTCCTGAATGTGGGACCACATGCCCTCCGGCACACCCTACAACACCTCCTCAAACCAATGACGAAGATCTTCCATCCCCCCACCGACCTCTACCTGTGGCGCATGCGATGGCCCTACACTTGGATCATCGAACCTGCGTCTCTAGCCGACCCTCGACTCATCTGTTGGCCTCGCACCAACATCATACCTCCCGCACCACTCTCCTACCCACGACGATTGTACTGGCCCCTGGCACATCGACTCTCCAACCATCTATGCCTCACGGCCTCAAGGCCCCACATCTACAAACACAAAAACCAAAGGTAGAGTCAACATCCATATATATATAAACATATGCTACACTATCAAAATCACAACACATAAATGCACAAACATACCTCTCTGATCCCAGACCTCTCCAGGTGGCAGCTCCATGTCTGGGTCATACTAGAAATCCATCCTACCATATGGGTACCAGAGTATAACCTGTGGCATGTAACGCCACACACGTGCCACCATGGCTGTAAAATAGTGACCACCCTTTCCCCCTTTGTGACTGGCCAAAATCTGAGCCCACTGCATCAATCGCGACCCTACAGATGGCAACAAAACCCTCGGGTGCAACATGGGCACCCTCTCCAGAAACCACGCCACTAGGATAGATCCAAATGCAAAATCACCGGAGTTGGTGGTCCAACACCGGTGAATCTTCCCCATCATCCTGGCATGCAGCATCAGCCCCTAGGAAAATAGTCCCTATCTAGGACTCTCTCTACAATCCTCAGCTAACCACTAGTGATCCGCTGAGTAGCAAAGGACCCATAGATCCGCACAACCATGGTCGTGATGCACTAATGCAAGGGATCATTCATTGCCTCAATACGGATAACCGAACCCGACATCGGGTTCGGCCCCAAGCAGTAGCTCTGTGCCAAGTCTATCAGTCTCACATCCCCTGACAACTAGGGGTCAGCAGGCAGGGCCATTCCCCGAAAGGGGAGCCCCGTCAGAAAATAAACATCCTCAATAGTTGAGAGTGTCAGCTGCTGTCCCCTCACAATGAATAACTACAAATCAATGCTCTACATCGATATCAAATACTGAAGCAGGTACTCCTGTGACCATATCAGTGGGCACTCGAAGAACATAAGAAACCCACAGGCTATCAAGTGTCTCCAAACCCCAGGCTCCTATCTCACTGCCTCCCAAAGGCGCTCCAAGGCTCGCTCCCTCTAGTGAACTAGCATGATAAATCTCCTATCACACATTGATCACCTGCATGCACATAGAAACACTTGGTTAGCCCTCATCGTTCATCAAAAATATAAAAAAATTCAAACTTTCAAAACCCCTTAGCTTCGCCTCCAGTGTGCAGTTTTCACCCCCACAGGTGTGCACATATGTGTGCTTGTTCTTTGCATAGCTGCACATTAATGCACAACTTTCAAAGAAATAATTGTGGATCAATGTGCAGCTATCACGCCCACATGTGTGCACATAGTCACACATGTTCTATACACAACTGTGCACTGATGCACAACTGTATGAGAAACAGTTGCGCATAGTGCACAACTGTAATTCTAACA
>SNQJ01S0024992.1:78373-90300 GCA_010110895.2 Picea sitchensis
TAGTAATCCTGCCAGTTTTGTTGGGGCCGACTTCTCCTTCTGGGTATGTGTCTGTTCAGTATATTATTATTATTTCTGGCCGACTTCTTCTCTTGGAGGCTAATAGCCTAATATAAATTATCTTCTCGAGCCGACAAGGCTTCTAGGGTTATTAGCCAATTCATTAGGGTTTCTCATGCTTCCCAGAGTCTTCTATTCTCGTCAAGTTCACATGTAGAGGTAAATACCTCCCGCAGCTACCATAATATTAATAGAGGTACATATACAATGGTAAACTAATGGATTTATGTTGATTGAAGATGCAAAAGGATTGGATTCAGTGACCTATTCAAATTTTATTGTTATTTCAGTTTCTTCGAAGAAAATGTAAATATCTTTGTACATACCCTCCCATTATATTTATATTTATTTTTATTTGAAGTAAATATTTTTATGTAAATATAAGAATGGTTTAAAAAAAAATCAATTGTGAATTGTAAAAAGTGAAAGAAGTAGTGGCCATACCCATATGGCGTAATACAATGAAAGAGATAATTATCCAAATACTAAATCGTTCACTCTCCCTTTCCCAACTCCTGTGAAGACAATATTGGGATGAGAATGACTCTTTCCATTTTTCTTACAATGAATGGTTGAATGGTTTGAATACTTAAACATTGTATCAAAAATTGCCTAAAGGAAAAAATTCTTTCCATTTTTCTTACAATGAATGGTTGAATGGTTCGAATACTTAAACATTGTTTCAAAAATTGCCTAAAGGAAAAAATACTTAAAAAGGGAGCATATCTAAACTTTGTTAAAATATGCCCAAATGCAACAAAATTTAGCTACCAATCATTGAGATCTTTATTTCCTTGTTTCAATCAACATCTCTTTCTTTAATTTCCTTTTTGGATTTTTTTTATCCCTTGTGGAATTTAATTTCCTTTTTGGATTTTCTATCCCTAGTGGACAATGGGGACCTGGATATTCTAGTTTAAAATTGAAAAAGTCATTATCTATATGTGCTACAAATTGGTTTCTTTTCAACCACTCAAAATAATGAAAAAGGTCACTGGCATTTTTGGCTTGAAATCCAACAAGGATTATTTTGGATTTATGTGATGGTAAATTGGAAAAAGTCAAAAACATAAAATGTTCATTAAAAATGAGTTACCATAAAAAGTGGATCAATCCAATTAACATTGGAATCAACCTTGAAGAGAAATAATTGGAAGATTAGCATGAGCATTAATCCTAATGTATTCAGGAAACCCTCCAGATAGAATCCATTAATGACCCTTAGGGGTGAATGTGGACAAAGTACAACATGTACCCCTAACCCAGAGGGACTCTATGGAACTTGAACTTCCTTGGAACTGATCCATGCAAATTGACTAAGCTAAATCATTGGTCTATACCCATATTCTAAAAAAAACTCTATGGAAATTCTAGTGAACCCAAGGTTACTTCCCCACATTCATAATAAAGTAAGCCCATGAAACATCTGAAACTTGTTTAACTAATAACATAACTAGGAAACAATAGTACTTTAGTGTTGAAGCATGTGCGACATGTCTTCCCATGGCCTTGAAGCCACATAGGATACAACATCATGATGCCTGGCGGTTGACCTCAGTTTCAACCTAAGGAAAAAATGTAATGGATGGAGCCTCCACTGCAAGATAATATAAAGGTCTGCATAGTGGTCTGGCTCTCTCCAACCAACCTCAACAAGCTATCCTCAAGGTGGTCCAACAATTGTTATTCTTCATTCATGGGTTGTGATTTCATGTTGGACAATCCAATAATTGAAAAAATCTCAAATGACAAGATACTAAACCAAATTCCTAGGGATGATCAGTCCCTTCACTATGAACAAACTCATTAACATTGTAATGCAAGTTAGGAACTTAATCATACATTAATGAACTATTAGAACTATTGGAATTTGTGATTGTTTACAAACTCAATTTGCTTGTAATGCTCCTACATATCTACAAATGTTAATGCAAGTTAGGAACTTAATCATACATTAATGAACTTTGAGAGCTATTGGAATTTGTGATTATTTACAATATTGGAATTTGTGATTGTTTACAAACTCAATTTGCTTGTAATGCTCCTACATATCTACAAATGTTAATGCAAGTTAGGAACTTAATCATACATTAATGAACTTTTAGAGCTATTGGAATTTGTGATTATTTACAAACTCAGCATGCTTGTAATGCTCCTACATATCTACAAAGCTAGAAATGACTTACAAAACTATTAATTAGCCTTACACATTGATAAGACTCGGTTGGACTCCATTGCAATGCTCAAGAAGCCTGCACGGGCTGCCATGTTTCATTATTGTCACACCCCATAACTTTGACAACTTGGGGATACAATCCAATATTTCCATTAGTTGTCTTCAGTCTATTAGCTTCTCAGTCAACTTGTAAGATTTTATCAACCAATTCAAAAGGGACTAGACCTTCCAATCAGTCAAAAACAATCAATAATATTTTATTATTTTTTCGTATTATTATTTATCGTTCTTACATTTATTTTCAACTATCTCCTTAATATTATTTCTCAACCCTATCATTATTGTTTTCTCACCTTAACATCAATTTTAAATCTTTATTATTATCACCTTACCTTAACGCTTATTTCAATTCTCAATTTTAAATCTTTATTATTATCACGTTACCTTAACGCTTATTTCAATTCTCATTACTATTGCTCATATCTAACAGAGTTATTTTTTAATCTTAATAGTTATTTTCATTTATTTTTTACTATAATACTAATCTAGAAAAATTTTAACATTATAATTAACTCTGAAAACTTACATTTTCAGATTTTTAACGTTTTAACTTTTATGGAAAAACAATCTCAAGAAAACACGGATATTTGAAAAGCTGAGAATAAGGAAACACGGATATTTGAAAAACTGAGAATAAAAATGTTGAAAAGAGTGGTGTACTTAACCTTTCTAAAGCGATGTCGTGATTCTGGTGTTCTTCCTCCATTTACGCGCATTCCACAATGAAGACCTGATCTCAATCGAATTCTATCCAAGGGCAGCACTGCCATTTTGCGCGCAGAAATTCACTACACCAAGTCAGAACTTAATCGTTTATATCTTAAAGTTTTTAATCTCCACTTTCAGCACTGTCACTTAAAGTTTATATTTTCTTTTGATATTTGGTCTTTTCTTTTGATATTTGGTCCTCTATTGATCAGAGATCCTTTAGCGCAGCCCTAAACTCCTTTGAATCTTCGTCTAGCACACAAATAAGAAAATTCTCCAATCTGGTGTCTAAACAATCTCTCTCTCGCCCCCATAGTCGCTCCAGAGCCTTGCACTTTTCTACATCGGATCGCTCCTATTCTCTCACGCATGCTCCTCCTTCCTCTCTCAGATAGCTCCATTCTGACCAGACAGAGATCCTCCCTCCTTCGCTTGCCACGTTCACTGAATCTCCTCTTCACTGTATGACTGTGACACGCAGTGATGAAACCTCCTCCTTGGACTTGGCGTCACCCTCTGCGCACCGGCCTCATTATTTACTCGACCCAAACTCTCTCCATCTCACCTCTGTTCATTACGTCGAAAAATGTACATCTATTGATAATGGGCAAATTTAATAGGGGTTTAGTGTTTAATAAGTTTTTTTATATACGAATAAATATGGCTGGAATATTCTTAATAGTCACACAAAATAAATGGCTGTAATTTCAATCATTAACTTTACCTAATCATTAACTTTAATTTATGTGTTTACATTCTTACATTTACCTAATCATATTCAAAATGAGAACTAACTGATTACCACGTAAGTGATTAACAAAAATTAAAATATTAACACCAGATAAATGAAGAACAACCATTTATTTATTAATCAATAATAAAATTTAATATATTCTTTTAAAGATTTGTTTCATCTTATCCGCCTTTAAACATTCATCAACAACTATTTAACTACTGTGCTAGTTACCACTCAAACGATAACCATAATCCCACACCTTTCCGCAACTGTAAAGCATTCATTATCCCTAATCTTGGCACGGACGCCACTTGCGCAGACCCCTTGACCACCCAGTTATTCTTCCCATATGTGGCGACCACTGCCACAACCTGCCACCAAGGATGAGCCGATCCCCGAAACCGTTTCGACCAAGCCCCTCGTCCAAACTCCTAGCCCCTCAACCCTCTCGAACAGTCATTCTCCCTTAACCCTAATCCGCTCAATTAATGACACCACCTCTTCTCGTTGCACGAAAATTTTCCCAACCCAAGAGACGAATCCATCCTCTATTTACACCGAAGGTGTTTTAAAGGGAGGGTTCTTTTCATTTTTTTCGTTGTCTGTCCACGTCCTATCAAAACACTAACATGTGGCGGTCATCCTTCTAACTTGTTTGTCTTTATCCACGGTTTTGTATCCCACCACGTATTGAAAGGTGCGTTGAGCTGTGCTGCTTTCTCTATGCTGCATTCATGGCGTCCTCTTTCAATCACTTCTTGTGCCAGCACAGTTAAGTCACCGGGTTTGGCTACTTTGCATGATGAAGTTTGAAATTGGGCGAATTTGATCGGGATGCCAACAAATTTGTTCAAATTAATCCACCAAAGTCGATTAAATAGTGAACATTTCATTTCCAAATATTATCACGGTGAATTTACCTGTAAATTCATTGTTTTTAAAGGGAATTTGTTGAAAACCGTTCGTTTGTTGTATACGGTTTACCTTGTACCCTCAAAAATTATGTGCGTCTGAGGTTCACTCACCGACTACATTCCCTCGAATCGTTGGAATACGTCGTTTGCAAGGTATCGAAAATGGGTACACGGTACACCACACCACGTACGACTCGCTGGAAGGGTAATGGTAATGCGGCTGCACCGTGGAATCAAATAGTTGATGGAATCCCTTCTTGTAAGTTGCCCAGATCGCCACCCTGAATGGAGGAATCACGTGGCTACACCTCGATTTTATTATACATAAGATATCTGATACGTAGGATAATGGCCCTAGAACTCAATAATGATGTCGGTATGGTCATGGATATGTGACTACATAACTCTATCGACTTCCTACTTAATCTGGAAATGGATCTTACCTTGGCCACGAATAGTTATAGGTAAACAAAATCAATTGGTTTACATGCAACTAAATCTACCATAGCCTATGATGTTATATATGATATATAAGTTTTAATGTTTTTCTATATATATATAATATTATAAGATTAAAAGTGACTTTCATGATTTAGTCTATAAAATTAATAAAATGTAGTTAGGTTATAAATTTATATATATCACAAAATTTAATTTATGTATAATTTTATATAATATAATTAAAATTTATCATTTCTATAATTATATTAAAAAAAAAAATTATAATTTTAAAATATATATATATATATATATATATATAAAAAAAAATTTAATAGAAACTTTATCAAAGGATTTTGGTTATGTAATTTTTTTTCAAACTTCATAGTTGTGGAGTTTCAACACGAACACAAACCACATAATAGTAGCACAATATGAGTTGTTCTTTTAACATTGAGAACAAGTTAATTATATTAAAAATGGTATAATTTAAACACACGTGTGTATTTGAATTTATTGGAAACTTTATCAAAGGATTTTGGTTGTGGAGTTCCAACACAAACACAAACTAGGTGATTTAGTAGCACAATATGAGTTGTATAAGAGTTTTTCTTTTAACCATTGAGAAGAGAAAATATTCTATACTAAATTCAACTCTCTATGTCATCAATCTTCCATCTCAACTTCCATGGCATCTATTTTCTTCGACCATCATGAGCATGTGATTGATCTTGAATGATGAACATAGTAGGGTAAGCTCACTATAAAGAGGAATTATAATTCATAGTGGCAGTGATGGGTTTCAATCAAATTCTGAATTGATCAGCTTGGTGTTAGGCCATTGGTATTGATCGTTAGACATGACGGGGTGAAGCATATTTGTTTGTTTGTGTACTTGTATGTCCATTCATATTACCTGTGATGGGATTCTAATGCACAACATGTGGTATGTGAGGGACCTCAAATGGGCTCTTGGGCCAAAACAAAAAGTGAGTTTGTTGAGTTTTTCTAGATGCGCAGAGGCCTGATACGTCGAGGCCTTTTGAGCCCTCTTTGTAAGTGAACTATTCTTTGAGTTTGGAAATTATTGGATCTAGTTCCAAAATTCACACATTGGAGTTTCAAATCTTTGCTAGACATTTCAAATCCCCCCCAAAACACTTTTTGTATTAGTTCCAAAAGTTCATTCATCGAGTTTTGGAAAGCATATAAAGGCCTCTTTGATTAGGTGACTGAAGTTGAATTTATGTTGAATACGGTAATAGCATGGGTCACCCACCTCTCATTACAAGGCCTATATTTTTCCAACCCTTCACAAATGCTCTTGTACTAATTATGTTGGATGTATAAATCAAATTTTGCAAGGTATAAATAACATGTAGTTGTGACTAAGGATACCTCTATTTAGAGTGCCCCAAATAACAGTGTTACATTTCTAAAAGTGAAATTGTATGTAGGAAACAATAAATCAAGGATGTGAGGAGACCCCTTTAACACACCACCTTATAAAAATCCTACAACCCCTAATAGATGTCGATCCTACATTATTAGAAAATTATGGGTTGGCATTACTAAAAGGCAATAAGCCCGAGAAAGAATTGCAAAAAATATACATTAATAAACTATACGATTTCCTTAGAGATGGTATAAAGTCATGTCACAACACTATTTCATGCCCTTGAAGATGGTTTGATTCCAACAACTATTAAGGAAATTGAAGGTACCAAGTTGAATGATGTTGGAACTATTTTTGTAGTTGAGGTCCTTTGGATTTGAGAAGTTCTTCTCTAAAAACTAAGACTTCCCAATGTTGTAGTTCGTGTATTTAATGATCTTGAGGAGAAGTAGATAATTGATGATGATGATGATGATGATTATAACCATAAACATAAAAGGAGAGTCACATGGTCTCAATATTTTGATGTAGATGGTGAAGAGGATAATTTGATGAGGCATGTCAAGAAGGAGGGTGCTTCCAGATAATGACCAATCATTATAGGAAAGCGAGGCACAATTTTCAGATCGGTGTGGAGAATATACCCCCATTGCAAATAGAGAGAAGGATCCATAAAGGTTGACAATAGGAATAATTTTTCTTCACTCTTTCCCAAGTTGAATGTGGATGGAGGTAAACAAGATGCAAAGGGAAATCAGACATAATGGGATAATAACATTGGAATGTATTCTATCTAAGTTACCATTAGAAGTTGTACAACACTACTATTAGAACTTTTTCACAATTTTTTTATTTGGTCGATCACATAATGTATATTTTCAATATAGAAACTCACACCAAGTAACAATTAAAAGATGTACAACACTACTATCACAACTTTTCTATTTGGTTGAACACATAATATAGGCTTTCAATAAAGAAACTCATACCACTAGAGGAAAAGTACAACACATGGGATATTATTATGGTTGTATTCTTCCATCCATTCAACACTCACTCTCAATTGGAAAATTGTTCCACATTGTCTCTCACCCATATAATATCTTATCAACTTGGAAGTAACATCTCATAAATCGCTGCAAATTGTTGAGGTGATGACCCTCTCATGCACTTTAGATTGTGGTTCTCATCTAAACTAGTGTTTTCCAACCTCTAATTGAATTGTACCAATGACCAATGAAATTTCACTAATACAAAACAACAACCCTTCATTTACTTATATTCCAATAGTCCTTGGGAGATTAGAAACACCAATTGAGGTTGATTTAGTGATATCCACAACTTTTGACATCACATCCTCCCATCATATGTCCACTTACATTTACCCCTACTAGAAGAAATTTTGAAGTGTTATTTTCCATCCAAAAACAAAATCCCCTAATCTTTGAAAAACTAAACCACCCCGATTCACTTTGGTGATTCCTTTCCCCAGCTTTAGGGGTATGCTAGTTATTTTCACAAGTCCTTCCCTTCACCAAGGTAATGAACTCCATCCCCTTATTAAACACATTAAAAACATTAATCAACTCCTTCACCCCCTCTTCTAATTATCCTCCTTCTACAAAGGTTAATCTTTCCTCTTTTAAATTGGACCCTCCCACCCTCAAACTCCTAGAAAAAGGATTTAACTATGCCCTTTCCCCTAGATGGATTCTTATAGAAGATATCATATGTTCCATTGAATCCATCACCCATAACCTTTCGATTCATGAAGCGGAAGATATTAGCAAAGAATGTGGAAGAATCCCCCGTCATTCTAAACCTCCTAAACCTAACCTTACTAAAGAACAATTTGCCTCCATTCATAGCCTCAACAATAACCCCGCCATCCTTATCCTCAAAGTGGACAAAGGTAATGACACGGTCATTATGAATACAACTGACTAGGATGCTAAAATGTTAGACCTCATATCATCTTCTACCTACAAAGAGCTTCATAAAAGACCTATTAACACCATCACCAATTTAGTTATGAAAGCTTTCAAATCTTCCTCCCTTGCTCCCGCCACCCAAAAGAGTCTCATCCCTCACAACCCCCAAACCCAGAGGATATATGGAAAACCTAAAATTCATAAAAAAGATATCCCTCTTCATCCTATAGTGAGTGCCATAGGAGCCCCAACTCATTCCCTTTTTCGTTATCTAGTCGATAAGCTTCAATCCTTTGTTGGGTATACCTCTTCCTTCATCAAAGACTCTGTTGACTTCATTCATAAAGCCAAGAATTTCCACCTTTATGAACAAGACCTTATGGTCATTCTGTTGTGTTCGTTTCGTCACTTGGGTGAGCAAAACAAGGGCACTTGCATGCCTAGTTGGGCCTGCTAGACAATACAGAGGTTAGTGCATGGGTTAAACAAGCCAAGCACATGAAATAAACAACTAAATAAACTAAAACAACTAAGGAAATAAAACTATAATGCATAAGAAACTTTGAACCAAAAACAATCAACTAATGACCAAGATTATGCCACCAATGGATAACTTTATTAGTTGGAAAAACATCGTAGAGAAATGAGGACTTATGAGTCCCCTCTTCTTCCTTGGGAGGGCTCTTGAGTTCCCTAATGGAGAGCTCTTCTTACAATGGTAAAAAAGAAAGAAAATGATGAATAAATAAATGCCTATTCCCTCAAGAGGTGATTGGAATGGCCTATTGGAATGTTGCTAGAATTCTCTAAGGAGGAAAGAGGATTCTCAAGGGAGGATTGAGGCAGCATAACAATACTATGAAAATCTTAATTTCTTATTGCACCCATGGCCTCCATTTATAGCATTTCTTCAAGGCAATATTCAACTGGTTCTTAGTGTGAACAAGGGGTCCTTTAGAGCACCCTTTGGTCCTTGACCAGGCCCCCATTCAGATTCAGCTCAGATCTGAGGGTCAAATCAAGTTGGGCATTGGTCCATAAGTGGTTGAGGGGGCAACAAGTACCATAAATGTGTCATTCACATGAGTGCGTGGAATTTCTTGTACACAGTCACGCATATGGCGCATTGTGCGCTCTATGGACTTCTTTGTCCCGCACACTGTGCACGCGCTTCCTTTAGTGAGTTAGCGCATGTCAATTTTTGCCCAATTGTATAGTTTTTGCTTCTTGGAAATGCATTTTGGTGTTGTAGGTGAACTAATATTTGTTTGGCATTGTTGTATTTCTGTAACCATTTGCGTGCAATGTTGTGGATGAAATTTTAGTGATAACAGATGCCCCCTGATGTGTAAGGTTAGGAGCATACATATAGCCAAAATACATCAATGTTTCTTCTACTGAGAGTGCCATTGTAAGGAAGAGTGTTGATAGGAACAACAAGAGCAATCTGTCGGAGGGAGAGGGGAAATTGTGGGACCCAAACATTTCTCTAGGGAGAAAAAAAAATCTATATACAAATGAGGCGAGCATGCCCCATGCTAGTGTCATGTAACACAAAATGTAAGACAGTAACTGAAGTTGTATGTTGATGTAGATAACTGTAGTGCCCTCTAGGGTGGTTTGATAATGACATATGACAATTTTGATGGTTAACATACTCTGAAAAGAGGCAAGGATGCCTGTAAGAAGTGTCGATGACTCGTAGGCATTGATGGCCTAACAAATTCAGAGTTCTTTAGCTGGTATAAAACAACTACAATAGTCGCATAGTAAGACCCACCATAACCTGAGATTTTGTTGAAGTCGAATGTTATGGGGGTCAGCGGAATCAGAGAGCAATGATGGTTCTCTCTTTGTCGTCTGAGACTCCTCATTGTAAAGGTAATGAAAGCCAAGATATTGTTTCCCTTCTGGAAATTGTGCTGAGGTCTACAAAAAGGGAGACGCGACTCCAAGAAGCAAAGGGATTCATGAAATCCATGGAGATAAGATCAGGAACTGATAGGGAACATGGACGAAGTCAAGATGTGGTGAGACTCAAGACTGCCCTTGGTTGGGGGTATGTTGGAAGGATGATTGGAAGCAACCATAAAATTGTATCTAGTGTTAGGGGGACGACTAGGCATGGGGTTAAATTGTGCGAGAGGTGTGATAAAGTGGACAAACTCAAAGATCAAGGGTACATGGACTGTGGGATACTCGGGGTTTATGAACGATGTTAGAATGAGTAAAGGAGAGTGGATGGCCCAACCAAGGGTGACATGGGTTGCATTGCCAAAAAAATAAGGTCGGCAAGGGTGACGACAAAAATCTAAGTAAATGTTGGAAACAGAGGCTTTTTACAATTACCAAATAAATAAAGAATAATTTGGGATGAGTGTACAGATACATAAACGGGTTCCCCAGTGCGAGATGGCTTGGCCTGTGAGGATGCAAGTTGCATGAAGAACCGGTGGAGGATGGGGGCCCCATGGGTGGGTTTCTGTATGAGGTAAATGAGTTGAGGGAAATTTGTAGATGGGAAAACTGATTGTGGATGAAATGGAGGGTTAATGATATTGCGAAGATGAAGTCAAATAGAACCGAGATGAGATAACTTGGGAGTCCATTGGGAAAGCTAGAAAAATGATGAGAAGGAGTATGTGGCTTATTCTTAGAAATGTGTAAGACTATCGGGACTCCCATCCCTAGGGGGTGAAAGCAGAATGAGTGTCAAAGTACCAAGGGGTACTATGAATGGGACAACTCATGTGTGGGAGAGTGTTATTGGGTGATAGTACCAAAGTGCACCAGAGGTAACAGTACTGTAGAGATGGATGTAGGGACCCTAAAGGTAAATGTCGGAGGGTGTGACTGGGAGATGCAATTGATATTCAGAGGGAATTATTACATGTCAGTGTCAATCATATACTTGAAGGGGTTGCGCTGGTTTGTGATGACCAAGTAACTGCACACATTCAAACCGAATACCCGACATGAATAATATTTGAAGATAAAGAACATATAAGAGATATTTGATAATTTTAAACATGAGCATGTGTACCTGGACGTGATGTGAGAAAAATGCTCCCCCGAGGCTGAGGGCAGATGGTGACCCGGGGAATGTGACTGTGTAGATGGCGGAACCCTGATCCCATGGATGAAGATGGATCGAGAAACAGAGTCTCTGGGCTCCTGTAACTGAGTGTGGAAGTTTGGCAAAAGGGACTATATATGGCTGATGGGCCCACAATGCCACCTCATTTGTACTTGCTGCTATAGTGAATTGACGAGATTATTTGGAGGAGTTTCGAAGATTATGGGAGCTCGAGCCGACCAATCCAAGAGTTAATAGAGTTAGGTTAGTGGTCCCATCCTCCTGCACAGTATGTAGTTTCTAGTTTTGGGGTAGGGGTCGTACGGATGATCGTACTAGGGTAGGTTTAGGTGTGGGCCCACAGATGCACGGAAGAAGGAAGGATACCCGTGCCCAAATTTGTGGTTGTGTTGGACACAGTCACACATAGGG
>SNQJ01S0024993.1:0-64994 GCA_010110895.2 Picea sitchensis
TTCTTTACTACAACACTAAGCTGCTTTTGGAATTGAGCATATATAGTGCGTGGCTATCTTTGAAATAAAAGACTTCCCTGGGTTGATAATTTATGTTTCACTTGGTTGTTTAAAATTAATTAAGCAATTATAGTGACCAACATCTGCTATGTTGGCTTCCTTGTGAGTCGTTTTCACCGGAATAAAATGTGCAACATTTATAAGATTCTCTAGCACTACCATGATGGAATCATGTTGCCTTGTTATTCTTGGCAACTTGGTGATAAAATTGATCATAACTACCTCCCATTTCCATTCAGGAATGGGGAATAATTGTAACAATCCCATTGGATCCCTTTGTTCATTATTCACTAGTTGACATTCTGTTATCACACAAACTTGTCAGGGTCCCATGGGGTTGCAGTTTCTTCCTAATTCTGTGTTTTGCCTACTCTCTCTCCATTTGCAGACCAATTCTTAAGTTTTTTCCCCTTCGGTTTGTAAAACCATTTTCATTTTCCCCCCCTTTATGTTTAAAGTGCCACAATCTCCCTGTTTTCCCAACCCCTATCCAGTCGTCCAAGTCTTTGTTTACATAGGCCGCAGCCGCAGGCTCAAAGCGCGACACTCAGAGAAGTCCATTCTTGACTCGAATTAAGAAAGCATACAAGTTTATCTTTCAACGATGAAGATCCATTCAGACAAATCAAATCGATGGCGCGCGGTAATTCAGAAAACCAAAGTTGCTCAAAGATTAGCGTCAGAGCAAAGGCCCGAGATCAAGGTCGAGAAAAGATTAAATTTGGGCCATAGATCTCATTGGGAGATATCAATGGTGGAAAATTATCATGAGAATCAGGAGTTCGAAATAATGTTAAATTTAATTGTCAAAGGTCCGAAGTCCCAAAGCCCAAAATAAGCGGGAGTCGTCCGATCTTAAGGGGATAGATGGCAGCCGATTCGAAGGTTCGTGGGAATGAGCTTCAAGAGTGTTGAAATGAGAAGTGCCGAGGTCCCAGAATCCTGAAGCATGAAGTGTGAAGTAAAGTTGGACTGTGCGATCCAGAAGGGCATGTGTCAATAGATCATCGGATTCACAGTTTAACGAATCAGAGGTTTGCTAGGAGCAATGCACAAGTTTCCAGCAACGCGAGTTCGTGAAGCACTCAGAGAGTGGGCCTAGGGTCACAACCCAAGGTCCTATGGAAGACGGGTCCAGAAGGAAATGTTGGCACCCATCACATGGAGATGATCGATTCAGAGTTCTGAAGAAGCAATCACAGTCATCAATTGCAATAAAGATCTGACCGTCGGTCTGAGCAGGGTGATTTCGCTGACTCAGGCATCGAGAAATATGGAGTAGGGGAGGTGAAGACTCCCTAAGCGTGAAATCCCGAGATACCATTTGGGATAAGTCATCGAGTCATAGCTCGAGGTCACATTGGAGCAAGGCCAAAGTCATAGGGCGCTCATCCTCTGCTCTGTGTCCAAGGCTCTTAAAGCACCAAATTTGGCATCATCTCCACGTAAGGTCTTATGTATCCTAGAATTGGTGAATGACTAAACTTCAATGACTGCACCCCAAATAGAAGAATCGTCCCAGTCACAGATCTCGATCAGACTAATGGCCCTGTGTTTGTATGTTCATTTAGCATCACATTTAATCATAACAAGTAGTCATCCCTTGGTTACCTGGCTCAGTCTCGATCCCGAGGAGATATCAATTAATGGATAGTACAGAGCTCGTGGTTGAAACTTCAACTCACTCCATAAATGGAAATCAGGTTGAGAGCGGCCGTGAAGTCATACTTATGATCCAAAGATTCCTTATGGGAAATTTTTCCTGTAAACCACATAACTATGCATGGCTCGTGTCTAACATAATGAGGTCTGCTAACTGGAGGCTTTGAAGGCAGTGATCTGATCACATTCCTGATAGTTGCAACAGTTTTGAGAATATATACTCAGTTTTGATATTTTGTAAAGGTCGAATGGTTGAGCTAGGATCCATGCTATTGTAAAATTTTGATTGAGAACAACTGGTTCTCTGGTTATGTATTTGTTTTTGAGACATTTTGATTAATCTAAGTCAACTTTCTTACTCCATCTTATTTTCCTCTAATACTAAGAGATTTCATGTTTGATTGATTCACATGGATTGTTGTAACTATATTATGATAAATGTTGGATTATAGTACTGTTATGATCTCTTTCAGCTTCCTTGAAATTTGAATCCAAGAGGACCTTGTGTTTAAGTTTTTCCTCCTTAGGCTGCTGGAAAATATCATGTTCATAGCATACCTCTACACCTTTCTCACTAAAACTTCCTCCTACTCACCCTTACTCCAAATTACTGAATGAAGTTGATTCCTGACCTCAAATTCTTGTGTGTGCTAGTCCATATTTATGAGTTAGAACATTATTATGATTGAGTCTGCACCCATTTGACATTTTTAAAACCAACCCGTGAGATATAAACTGATGGGTACTGGGCTTACCTTCGATGCAATCTGAAGGTGACTTCTAGTGCTAACATTTCTGGCATTGCTGCTGGAGAACGAATTGAAAACTTTTCCCTGGGATAGAACGACAAAGAAGCTTATGATTCTGAAGGTGCATCAGATATCAGAACCATTGAAGATTGCTACTGTGCACATGGAAACTCCATTGTTTCAGTTGACCCAGAAAGGATTATTTAAGAGCAGGAAAGCTTTCTCAGAAAGATTTTTTCTACTGTACTAGATTGAAAATCTCTCTGGGAGAACTATAATGACTAGATATGGTCTTTGAAGGTGAACAAAGACCAGACACTTTCAGGCTACACATCATTCACCTGGCGACTCCATGATTAAAGAAACCAATGGAGATTCCACTAGTTTTAAATGGACCAGATCTTAGCTCAGAGGTTTGCTTTCTGTGATTTTTCAAAAATAGCTGGTTTCCCTAACCCACCACCTAGTAGAGATGAATGGGAAATTAGCCTTCCCAGATTCTGAGGAAAAGGGTGGGAAGCACGAGTTAAGCATTTGCTAGACTTTTATGAATTTATTCATCAACTTCATATCATGCATGAAGATATTCATATTAAGATTTTCAAGTATTCATTACAGGGGATTGCTCATGATTAGTGTAGATATCTTCCCATTGCAAGCATCAACTCTTTGACCAATTTTCATGCAGATTTCAATTCGTTTTATAAAGATTATTTTCCAACTGAGTGTCTTTATGAAAACTGTTGTGATGAGTTTTCTTTGTTTTATAAAGACTTTTCTTGTCACAAAGATGAGTTTTGTGATGAAGTTGTTATTGTGGAAGAAATCATTTTCCATGAAGAACATGAGGTGTTGAATGATATTCATTATGATAGAGATAACATAGAAACGTCTAGCATCATATCAAACGTGTCTATTGTTTTAAGCATTCATGAATATCAACATGTCTCTTCTGAATATCCCAATGTCGAAGAGAAAGTGTATTCTGCAGAATATTTTTCTCCTGACTATGAAGTTGAGATAGATGAAAAGCTAGCAACAAAATCTAGGGAAGGTTCCTCTATGTTTTTCCCTAGTTTTTTAGAGTTGAAGGAAGAGTTTGTTTGTTGCTCTTATAAAGGAAATGCAAATAATATTCGTGTCCTGGAAACTGTAAGTGAGAAAATATCACTTGGGATTAGCCAACCTGCATCTGTCCTCCAACCACCTGTATACTCTGAGAACATCAAACGACGAGTGAGCAACAATGAAGTACATGAGGTAATTTATTACCAATGAAGATTTCCTGATCATAAATTTTGCGACCCTGTGGGGTTATATGTGGAACAATGTTTTCCAAAAGCATTGGAGCCTGCAAAATTCTTCATGTTAACATCATTCAAAGGTATTTACAGTGTTCCAATACATGTTTTATTTATGCTATCATACTTCCTTTACCTTTTATGGATTATTTGCAGTAAACAGAATAATTATATTACCAAACAGTCTGGGTGGTTATGGTGGAAGTTTGATTTCACCTAATGCTTTGTAAAAATCAGTTAGCCTAGGACTGTACATAAATAAGCTCTTTCTGGATCCCATGTATTTTATTTTGTTTAGAGTAATTAGTGGCCTGTAATCCTAAACAAGATGTTTTTTGAGCATGACTCCATAACCCAACAACTAAAGCACTGGAACTACTTTTTCTTGTCAGCTTGCAGGGAGCATGCCATCCCCTGTGGAGTCAAATGTTATCACACAAGCTTGTCAGACTCATGTGGGGTTGTGATTTCTTCCTAAGTCTATGTTTTTCCTACCCTCTCTCCATTCACAGACCAATTCTTAAGTTTTTCCCGCTTCGGCTTTTAAAATCATTTTTGTTTTCCCCCATCTGTGTTTAAAGTGCCACAGTCTCCTTGTTTTCCCAGCCCCTATCCATTCGTCTAAGTATTTGTTTACACAGGTCGTAGCCATGAGATCAAATCAAGACACTCAGAGCAGTCTGTTCTCAACTCGAATCAAGAAAGCAAACACGTTTATCTTTCAACGGTGGAGATCCAATCAGGAAAATCAGATCGACGATGCTCGGTCATTCAGAAACCCAAAGTTGATCAAAGATTAGCACTGAAGCAAAGGCTCGAGATCAAGGTTGAGAAAAGATTAATTATGGGTCATAGATCTCATTTGGAGAGATCAACGGTGGAAAATTATCGCGAGAATTGGGAGTTCAAAATAATGTTAAATTTAATCGTCAAAGGTCCGAAGTCTCAAAGCCTGAAATAAGCAAGAGTCTACCAATATTAAGGGGACAAGTGGTAGTCGATCCGAAGGTTCGTGAGAATGAGCTTTGGGAGATTTGAAATGAGAAGTGCCAAAGGCGCTGAAGTGCCAAGGTCCTGGAGTCCCGAAGCGTGAAGTGCGAAGTAAAGATGGACCGCTCGATCCAGAATGGCACGTGGAAATAGATCAATGGATTCAAAGTTTCGTGAATTAGGGGTTTGCTGGGAGAAATGCACAAGTTTCCCACAACGTGAGTTCACGAAGCACTCGGAGAGTGGGCCCAAGGTCACATCTCGAGGTCCTATGGAAGGTAGGTCCAGAAGGAAAGGTTGGCACCCATCTCATGGAGATGACTGATTCATAGTTTTGAAGACGCAATCGCAGTCATTGATCGCAATAAATATCTGACCGTCGTTCTGAGCAGGGTGTTTTCGTCGACTCGGGCATCGAGAAATATGGAGTAGGGGAGGTGAAGACTCCCTAAGTGCGAAATCCTGAGATACCATTTGGGATAAGGCGTTGGGTCATAACCCGAGGTCACATTGGAGCAAGGCCAAAGTCACAGGGCGCTCATCCTTTGCTCTGCGTCCAAGGCTCTTAAAGCGCCAAATTTGGCACCATCTCCATGCAAGGTCTTATGTATCCCAAAATTGGCGAATGGGTAAAATTCAATGACTGCACCACAAATAGCGGAATCGTCCTGGCTACAGATCTCTATTAGACCAATGGTCCCTTGTTCGTATGTTCATTTAGCATCACATTTAATCACAACAAGTATTCGTCCCTTGGTTACGTGGCCCGGTCTCGATCTCGAGGAGATATCAGTTAATGGACATAGAGCTGGTGGTTGAAACTTCAACTCACTTCATAAATGGAAAGTGTTAGCGATAAAAAACGCACTGGCGTTTTTGAAAGAACGATGCCTAATCTTGTAGGGAAAATTTTGATAGCTTCACAGGCTCCAAATGTAGATTTGAAAGCACCATTGGAAATATTAGGATTTGTAGATGTCGATCGGCTATTTAAGCATGCAAAACAGACTCTCCATGACTGAGAAATTTGACTTTGAAAAACTTTGCGCTTTCACCAGCGCAGAAGGCAGAATTATAACTAGTTAGCTGGTGAAAGCTCCGCCTTTCACCAGCTAAGACGCATATTTTCGGGTAAATTAGCTGGTGAAAGCCTGTCACGGCTAGAATAGCCGAATTTTTGGCCAGATCGGGATTTCTTGGGTTTGAACTGTTGGAAATCTTCTTCAATAAGATGGTTGTGAATTATCAAATCAAAATCTGAAGGCCATTTTTGGAGATGAAAGCCAAAAGGGAATTTTTTGACTAGATTTGGTGATTTTCAAGGGAAAAATGATAGGAATCAAATGACACATCACCCAATTCGAATTTTATCTTTGGAGGACCAAATCAAACAACCTTGGGAGGCTAAAACTACACTTCAGCAACGATATACTATTTTTAGAGATCATTAAATAGGACCTTTCCTATTTTGTTTTGATTTTCCATTCTAGATCCATTTTTATAGGATCCCATCCTACACTTGTTGTATCTGTTTTGATTTGACTATTTTTAGTAAATCTGATCCATCTTTCAAGGATCTAGATTTCATCTTGTAAGGCTATAAAGACAAAGACATTTGAAGCACTAAGGGGTTCAAACTGGGATATATTTTGTTCTACTGTATAGACTCTTATTTGCAGAAACAAAGTTCAGTTTCCTTTCGTTTTCAATATCAGAAATATCCATCTTTCCCTTTCTGTACTTTGTTTCGGTTTATTTTAGTTCATGAAGACTGTTATCTCTTTATTGAGCTCATAGACTTGAAGTAAAGGATTTCTCTCTATCTTGTATTGAGCCCTACATTCAGTTGTATTTGGCAGACAAGAATAGTGTTCTTCATCCTCTCCTTTCAATTTACTTGATCTGATTATTGTTTCCTGAAAGGACTATTTCTTTAGATGTATGAGTTGTCCATTACATTGATCACTAAAGACCCCATTGTTCCAAGCATATATCCACATTATTTCTAAGTTACCAAGCATCCTTAGCCTACAAACCTAAGGAGTTTCTTGGAGTGATAACAAATTGGCGTCGTTTCCGGGGAGAGGAGATCGAAGCTCAGCTTCCCTGGGAGACGACATACATCCATCTTTGATGATAGACAAAGCTTGGACATCATTTGGTTGTAATCATCTATCTAGCGACTCCATGAAAGACGAATTCAGTGGCGATTCCATGAAGGACGAATTCAGTGGTGACTCCATGAAGGACAGATCTATTGGCGACTCCACTGGTATATAAATGAATCAGATCTTAGAAAATAGGTATGTGTTCTGCAATTTCTCAAGTATTTATGGTTACCCTCATCTAGTACCTACTAGAGATGAATGGGAACATAGTATTCCTAGATTTCGTGGAGATAAGTGGGAAGTACCAACTGAACATTTGCTGGATTTCCATGACTTTATTGACCGGCTTGAAATTATACATGAGGATGTTCAAATTAAGCTGTTCAAATTTTCATTAGAAGGGATTGATCTTGACTGGTGTCGGTCTCTTCCAAGTGCAAGTGTATGCTCTTTGGCTGATTTTCATGCTTCCTTCCTTGTGTTTTGTAAAGACCATTTTTCAGATGACCTTCTCTATCCTTAATGCTGTCATGATTTCAATTTGTTGAATAAGGAATCAAATAGTTATGTGAAATATGCTACAACAAAATATATATTTCACCATGATCAAGAGATGAGTCATATTCAAGATGATAACCTTAATATAGATGCTTTTGACTTTGTACCAAATACATCTATTGTCTTAGGCTACCAGGAAAATCCGATTATCCCTTTTGAAAATTTGAAAGATGATGAGCAAATTGACATATCAACAGAAGATAATTTCAGATCTACAACAAATACTAAGGGAAGCCTTGAGTTTCTAGATTTGCAGATAAAGACAGATTGCAACAGACTTTTGCAGGAAGGGCAGCATAAAGGTTCAGATCAGAAATTCAGTTTGTATTTTCCTCCAACAGAGATCAAGCAGACTACATTTAGCATTGAGTTTTGTGAAGGAAAAGAACAACAACAACATAGTCAGTTGAATCAGCAGTTCAAAGAGGCATTCTTTTATGATTTTGAAGACCCTATTGTTGACTTTTTGGATTCTATCAGCAACATAGATGTTAAAATATTTATGTCAGAAGAAGATTATCTTTATCATCAGCTCAAACCTCTTTTCTGCATGATATGGCCTTCATTATTTTATGGGTCAAGTTCTAGCATGATGCCTGTAAATCAGTTTCTGACATGGCTGCATTGGAAGTATACTTTTACTTGATCAATATACTTTTATTGGCTAGATGTAGGAGTAGACAGAAAAATAAGCTCGCTCTGTGAGCACATAGATCGCTTTCAGTTATTGCTGAATAAGCAGAGCAAGCTGCATGCAAGTTATAGAGTATATTAGATGGTGACAGAATGGCGTTTGCTAATTTTACTTTCACATGTCAAATCCTAGCATAAGTGTCGAGCCCGATACCAACCATTTGTACATATTTTTAGGCAGGTGTTGCTGTGGAGTTGTTCCACATGATAGATCAAGTGCCAAGACATGAAGAAGAATCCATTTAAGACCATCACTATGCCCCAGGGACAAGATTGTGAGTGGTGGCGGTCTTCTTTCCCTTGTCAACATCTTAAAAAAGGGAGGTCCCTCTTTGCAAGAGAAGGTTGCTTGTGTCTTAGAGAACATAGAAATCATTGAATCATTTGCTGCTACAATTGTTGAAGCATGCCTAAAAGCCATCTTGAAACTGGATCGTGAACATGATGAATTCAGCAATGAGGAATTAGAGCACATATCTGCAAAAAGGGAAGAAATATGGTCAGCCATGGGTGCAACTTCTTGAATATTAGTTAAACTTCTTGGTTTTGAGGGCATTTGTTATTCCATAGAATGTAAACATTTTGTCCAAATACTACGTGGCCTTCTCAAATCTAACATTCTTCTCAATATGAAAGACTGGGTTACTGCTTGCCTTTTGAAATTAGGTTTGGTTGGTATGGCATCAGATGATTCAGATATGAACTTTCCTATTAATCTGGAAGTAGTTTTACATGATATCATTCCAAAACTGATTGAGGAAGCAGGGGTATGCATTTGGATGACCCTATCTTCGATTTTGGCAGAGAAAAACTGTTTGTCTTTCACTCATGGAAAACCATATTCTGAGGATCCATTTATGAGAGACTTTGGCAACATTTCTGGTTTTGATCTAAGAGATCCATTTGTTGGGGTGCTTGGCATAGAACCAGAGACTCAACTACGAGCTCTAAAACAGAAACGATACCAATAGGATCCTCGGCCCCAAGACTTCCTGCATCTCATTCAAGGATAGCACCTACCGTTGCTTCGGTTACATGGTCTCCAAGAAGAAATATATCTTCACAATCGATGATGACTTCTTTGTTGCCAAGGATCCCTCTGACAGTGACATCAATGATCTCCACTATCACATTATGAATTTTCTCTTCCCCTCAACCTCGTTCTTTTTCAATACGCTGTATGATCCATACAGAGAGGACATAGATTTTGTTCATAGGTATCCTTTTAGCCTTCACCATGGACTACCCATTGTGGTTTCTTATGGCCTCTGGATGAATATTCCTGACTACGATGCTCTCACTCAGCTTGTCAAGCCCTTGAAATGCCCAGGTAAATTGTTTGCAGGTTTTAAACATATCACCAGATGGATATGCCTTACATTTTCGGATTTGCAGATAAGGAGGACGCGTGCAGTTAAATTTTCATGAACAGATGGCAGATGGCAGAGTAGATCACTTGGAAACATAAGATAAAGACAAATTCCAGATTTCTGTCTATCATTCGCGTAACCAAGATTTCTTCCACATTCCAACCAAATATCAAGCGAGCCTGAGGAATGATTTTAACCGCCGAAAATCATGACAATTGGTGAAGTTTACATGTTATCATTGGAAGTTGATGAGAAATAGTTTCCGAAACATCATCTATATGCTCGGGCTGTCAGTTATCATTAATTTGGATCAAACATCCAAAATTCCCTTATACAGGCACGCAATTACAGCTCCAGATTCGTTCAAGTGGAAAAAGATGGTTGAAACTCTAGTTTGGAGAGCAAACTCATCATACAGAAGAATCGGAAATGCCAGAAGGACCAACAATGTAAATTTTGAAGAGGATGGTTGTTTGTATTTCCTACACGCTAGACGATCAGATTACTATGTTATCCCCACTTTACCGCTATTTGTTTCCTTTTCTAATAGCAACATCTCACCTATATTCATTTTCTCTCCAAGCTCGCAAGAAGCTATATCTCTGAGGTTTATTCAAACAGAAAAGGTTGGCAGTGCCTGTGATAAGTGTGGGCAATTTGATGTGGTGTGGAAATGGAAAGACCCCAATGACAGGGTTCCTTGCGTTTCTCTTTTCGGAGGCCGGGATTTGTCCTCTCATTCTTACCAGGGGCTATGGAGGTGGAGATGAATCCAGAATGCTTCAAAGACATCTAATTGTTACTAATACAAAAAATTGGATCAGGTCCAAACAGGTTGAATATTGTTGTATTCTTTTTTCAGAGATATGGTGTGATGGAATTTCATAGAAGAAGAGACAGGGAAAAACATAATTGCTAGTTTAGGGAGTCCAAGGTGACTGCTAACAAGATTGGGAATGGAATTGGAGTTGTCATTCTGGATGATGGCATGCAGAGTTCTTAGAAATGAGTTTTTCGGGGTCTTTTGTTTCCCTTTTATGTCCCTAATGAAGAGAACAACATCCACACCAATTTTAGTCATTTCAAGAAGCAAGAAAGCATTGGATCTTGTCCAGGGACTTGGAGATTGTAATGGTAAACTGTATAACCCTTTTGGGAAATAGAAGGTTGATACCACGTGGGCCATTGAGAAAATATTTGATTGCGTTAAGACGGGCAGATATAATAGTCTTGCATCATACAGATTTGATATCAAAAGAAAAACATCAATCTATCATGGCTATGTTGGAATGTGTACTTGAGGAGGAAATCCCTATTTCTGATAGCAGAATGGTTTTGTGCTATTTATTCAGATTACAGTTCCAACCTTCAATGATTCCTTTGAACATAGTCCACAATATGGTTGTTTTGTGTGTTTCTGGCATTGGTTGTCCAAAGTCACTTTCGTTAGCCATGCAAAAGAGCTTAAGATTGCAAATCTTTGCTTTTATTGTGTAGATGGGTGCAACACACGTTGACAGATTAGATTTCAGTGACCATCACATTTTTCAAGATAAGGATTTGCAGATAGTACAAAAGAAGTCAAGCAGAGACATGAGAAGACAATTGAAGGAAACAAGCTACTAATGAAAGAGAATGCATCAGACTTCTCAGATTGCAGTTGAAGAAACAAGTAGTCCCAACAGCTAGACCACTTGGATTAGAGGCCCTTGCTCAAATTGTCACTTCTATGGAAGGAGAGTTGCAAGATGAAACCGATCAGGAGGAGATTACAAGTCTAGTCAGATAGAAAGGAGCTTCATCTAAGAAGACCTGAAGTCATTTAAAAACATGCAGGTAATCAGAATTTTGATATTTTGATTTTTGAAATACTTCTTTTTTTCGATGGTTTAGGCGAGCCCTCCAGTGCTCATTAACCACCGAAAATAAGTTATTTCGGTGGATAAGGTGCTTAAATCCAAATATTGTTAACCACCGAAAGCTGTTTTAACCAGAATATTCAAAATTTTTCCTAGATTCGAGATATTCAAGTTGGAATGATGTGAAATCTTCTAGAATAGGATGATTATGAATTATCAAATCAAGTCTAAACACTATTCTTGAAGAAGAAAGTCAAAAAGAAGTTTTTGACTATATTTGGTCATTTTTAAAAGACATAAATGCAGGTTGTAAACATTGCTGGGACTGAAAAGGCTGAATGACTCCATGGCCCAATACTAAAGGCACATGATCTACTAAGTTCTTCGAGACCTCACAGGGAGGTATCCATCCCAGTTGGAGCCAAATGTTAGTGATAAAAAACACACTGGCATTTTTGAAAGAACGATGCCTAATATTGTAGGGAAAATTTTGATAGCTTCCCAGGCTCCAAATGCAGATTTGAAAGCACCATTGGAAAGATTAGGATTTGTATATATCGATCGACTATTTAAGCATGCAAAATGAACTCTCTATGACTGAGCAATTTGATTTTGAAAAAAATTGCGCTTTCACCAGCACATAAGGTAGAAGTATAACTAGTTAGCTAGTGAAAGCTCTGCATTTCACCAGCTAAGAAGCAGATTTTTGGGTAAATTAGCTGGTGAAAGCCTGTCACGGCCAGAATAGCCGAATTTTTGCCCAGATCGGGATTTCTTGGGTTTGAATGGTTGGAAATCTTCTTCAATAAGCTGATTGTGAATTATCAAATAAAAATCGGAAGGCCATTCTTGGAGATGAAAGTCAAAAGGGAATTTTTTGACTAGATTTGGTGATTTTCAAGGGCAAAATGATAGGAATCAAATGACACATCACCCAATTCGAATTTTATATTTGGAGGACCAAATCAAACAGCCTTGGGAGGCTAAAACTACACTTCATCAACAATCTACTATTTTTAGAGATCATTAGATAAGACCTTTCCTATTTTGTTTTTCCATTCTAGATCTATTTTTATAGGATCCCATCCTACACTTGTTGTATCTGTTTTGATTTGACTATTTTTAGTAAATCTGATCCATCTTTCAAGGATCTAGATTTCACCTTGTAAGGCTATAAAGCCAAAGACATTTGAAGCACTACGGGGTTCCATTTTGGATACAATTTGGCATATGTACTAAGACTCTTATCTTGATATAAATGACAGTCTTCTTTTGCTACCATTGTCAAATTTTCTCATGTGTTATATTGCTCTGTAATTTGATTCGATTTAGCTCAGCTATTAAGAACTGCCATCTTCTTATTTAGCTCATAAATTTGAATCGAATGATCTCTTGCTATCTTGTATGACCCTGCATGTTAATGTACTTGGTTATCTAGAATAGTGTTCTTCATATCCGATTTCAATTACTGTATCTGATTATTGGTTTCTAAAATCACTGGCTCATTTGGATGCATGATAAGTTGTTCTTCTCATTAATCCCTTGAGTTATCCCATTGATCCACACTTTCATTATTCATGATTTTTTAAGTTACCAAGCATCCTTAGCCTACAACCCTAAGGAGTTTCTTGGAGTGATAACACCATCCATATAGTCTATGTCATTTAGCATTGGCTACTCAAACAAGTGTTTCAGAATGCTATGATCTGTATTCAACTAAAATTTTCTATCCATGAGATAATGTCTCCACATTTTTAAGGCATGAAATATGGCTACCAAATCTAAGGCATGCATAGCATAATTTATATAATGCTCCTTAATCTTCCTTGAATAATAACATATGGCATACCCATTCTGCGTAAGGACTCCGCCAAGCCATTCCTTGCATGCATATGTGCACACAAAAAATGACTCATATGGATCTACAACCTTTATAATAGGTGCACTGATCAATAATTCCTTTAAGTGGTGGAAACTCTGCTCACACTTAGTATTCCATTCAAACTTTGTTCCCTTTTTTTGTGGTGAAGTGATTGGATTTGCAACTTTGGATAAAATTTTAATGAATCTCCTATAATATACAACAAATCCCATAAAGGATCTCACTTCTAAAAAATTCCTCGGTGTTGGCCGAATTTCGATTTCTTCAATGTTTTTAAGGTCCTGCGTTATTCCCTTCTATGAGATGATGTGGTCCAAATATATGATTTTCCTTTGACAGAAGGTGCAGTTGCTTAGCTTGGAATACAATTGGTTCTCTCTCAAAACCATTATCACCATCCTCAAATGATTCTCATGCTCCTCCTTTGTCTTGGATTAGATGATGATATCATCCAAGAAGAAATCGATGAATTTTTCTAGGTAATCTCTCAACACTTCATTTGTTAGACACATGAAAGTAGCTAGTGCATTTGTCAAGCCAAATGGCACCACCAAAAATTCATAATGGTCGTACCTTGTCCTGAATTTTGTCTGTTGGACAGTTGATTTGGACAATTGGTTGTCATTGATGTCAACCCTTGGAGAGTGATCTTGGAGATTGATGTAAACCCTTAGATATTGATGTCAACCCATGGAGAGGTCCAGAGATGTTGGACAGTTGATTGACACTTGTATGATAGAGATTGATTGTGAGTTAGTTGGGTACATTTGATGTAGTATATATGTAGCCCCGAAGGTGTGGTTATGGGACCCTAAGTTGATTAAGGAATATGTGTTGGAAACATACCAACAAAGTTTCCCATGCAGTCGCATGCACATGCACATGCACATGCATGCAATCTATTTATGAATTGTTTGTGTAACTATGTGATCTATTCATGATTAGTTTGTATAATTGAGTGATAGATGTTATATATACGAGCATACCCATATAGGTAGAGGAAAATGTGAGTGCAAGCGAGTACATTGTGTGAGGAGAGGATGGTTGTATGCCTATGAAGGCTATTGTAATTATCCCTTGAAAAAGAAGAAGATCGATTATCATTGCCCATGGTTTTTTCCCAATTTGGGATTCCACATAAATCACTGTTTCAACTGTGTGTTTGTTGTTCTTGGTTTGATGTGTTTTTAATCTAGCTCATTTATGCTTTGTTATATGCTATGTTTTTATTCCACTGCCCAACAAGTGGTATCAGAGCCAAGGTGAATTGAGTAGGTGTCGTAGGTGAGCCAAGGAGAATTGTGTGCAGGTCTCCTGTGAGTGCAAGAAGGTGGGATTGAGTGAGTAGCATGTCATCTATGCTCCCCAGGTAGTGTTATAGGCACGTCGATGCTCTCACACTTAAGAAATTCCAATTTCCATAAAATCGACGCACACAGTTTGTGCACCATAGAGCGCCGACAAATCGATGCTCCCCCATTCATAGTAAAGGAGTGTTGATTTCAAAACTAGCACTCCCTTTCCACCCATAGAGGAGCGTCTATCTTAACAAATGTTGCATGGTTTAAAAAAAATTGATGGTATAAAAGTAAGGTGTGAAGGGACTTTTTTGTTTTACTAAACATGTCATATAAAGGAGAGGTTGAAGTTTTGTCTTATTAATAAGACATGGTCGTGAGTGGAGTGGATGTTTTAAGGGATACCTAATTTATTCGAGCTTGTCTTATTATGGAGGTTATTATGGAGCTTCTATTAAATATTATTTTTTTAAGAGTTGAACTTTAATGGATTTGGGAAAAGGTTTTATCAAGGTATAAAAATATTTATTAAATATATATATTTTTAAAACCTTTTCACCATTAGTTTTGGGTTCAATCTTTAAGTATAAGGTTATTTTTCCATATAAAGGGCTTGGTTTTATAAGCAGTGGTTTTGGAGTTTTTTCTTTTTCTAATGGAGAAAGTGCAGTGTTCTAAGTTTGAGGTGGAGAAATTCAACGATAAGAATAACTTTGCTCTATGGAAACTCAAGATGCAAGATCTGCTTGTGCAACAAGGATTGCAAAAGGCGTTGTATGGAAAGTCCAAGAAACTAACAAGCATGACAGATGAGGGCTGGGAGGATTTGGATGCAAGAGCCCTCAGTACTATTCGTTTGGGATTGGCAGATGAGGTATTGTTTAACATCACTGGAGAGGAGACAACAATAGGTTTGTGGACCAAACTGGAGATTCTGTATATGACAAAGAACTTGTTAAACAAAATCTTCTTGAAGAGGTAGTTGTACATCTTGCAGATAAAAATTGTTGATCACTTGAATGCTTTCAATACTCTTATTTGTCAATTAACTGCTATGGAAGTAAAGTTCGAAGATGAATACAAGGCGATTATTCTACTGTGTTCATTTCCTAAGTCTTGGGATCATCTGGTCACAACTATGTGGTTTAGCACAACATATACCATTGATTATGACACTGTTGTGGGAGCTTTGTTGTCTGAGGAGATGAGGAGAAGATCCAGTAAGGAAACCTCAACAATAGAAGTAATGGTGGTCAGAGGTCGATCTACAGAAGGGGGGAAGATCAGAAAGGTACAACCCAGTCTAATTCAAAAGACAGTAAGGGTAAGAAAAAATGTTTGTTTTGTGGCAAATCTGGGCATCTCGAGAAGGATTGTTGGAAAAGACAACAAGCATCCAAAGAGGACTCCACAATAGAAGAAAATTCAGCTACACTTATGGTTGATGAATTTTTGTCTTTTTTTTGTGTCTCTCCACCTATGTTCACATAAAAGGTGTAGGGCGGTGATGGGTGATGGTTGAGTCACCCTGAAATAAAAATAAAAAAAATGGTATTTACTTTGGAGTTGTAGAAATTATTGATTGCATGTAAATGGGCATATGTTTGTAAGACCTGGATAGGCATGCGTACCCCTGGTTTATTAAGTCACCTATGAAAAGTATAGACATGGATTTGGGTAGATTGAATATGTAGGGGGGCATGTATGTTGGGTTAACCTTGACTCGGTGAAAGAGTTAATGAGTTAAATTTGTTTTTAGTTCAAAACAGGTGGTTTTTCGGGTCCATGTGTTTTGGGTATCCTGTGGTATTGTGTCCATGGATTGCATGTAATGAAGCCTATAAAAGGCTTGGTGAACTCCATTGTAAATGGGCCTGGAGGTAAGCGATGAATGATTACTTGGCTGGTTTGGCTGGATTTGGTCAAAGTTGTTCGAATTCAAAGTTCGAGGTGGAGCAATGTGTCCAGTTTAGAAAGGTGGGTCTGTAGAAAGGTTGATGTGTTGGCAGGTCAATCAAGTGTTTGAGAATATATGATGAAGGTAAGTTCATATCCATGGAACTTGGAAAGTATTGCAAGGAATTTTGGATCGAATAGGCATGTTCAGTAATGCCAAGTTGCACCAATAGTTGCAGACAGAAGCGATTGTGCTATCTGGTAACTCGGTCACCATTGGTTGCAAAAGACAGGAAGATTCAGGAAGAGGTATGAACAGGTCATCTAGTAATTACTCAAAGGTGAAATTATTTGGTTGTATTCTTATGGTTTTTTATCAACTTTCTAAGTAGGACCCATATCAAACAGGTAGATATTTGATATGGTGATGATGTTAAGGGGTGAAGATTGTGGGATCTTACTACCAACATAATCATCATGGAAAAATATGCAATGTTTGATGAATCTCCTTTGATAAGGGGATGTATATGGAACAATCAGAATGATTAGTTCAGAATCACAACCGGAGATTTGTTTTCAAACTCAAAAATCATTGTATGGCCCGAAGCATGCTAGGAAAATGGTACAAGATGTTTGATTCCTTCATGGTGAGCCAAATTTTACAAGAAGTGAGTATAACCATTATGTTTATGGTATATTAATTATCTTGGTGTTATATGTATGCTTGTTGCAATCACATGCATGGTTGAGATCAACAGGTTGGCTCAGTTGGTTAGGACATTTGTTATGAAGGATCTGGGGGCAACAAAATAAATCTTGGGCATGAAAATATAAAGAGACAAGAAATATGGTAAGTTTGGTTATCACAACAGAAGTATGTGGTGAAGATACTCAGGAAATTCAATATGAATAATGTGAAACTGGTAAAATCTCTTTGGGTTTCCATTGTAATTTCTCTTCAGGTTTATGTCCTAATTGATGAACAAGAAAAGGGTTATATGTCTCGAGTATTATATGGTAGTAGGAAGTTTGATGATTGCAATGGAGTAATGGTCATCATTTCACATGCAGTTGGTGTTGTCAGTATACACATGGAAACATCACGTCAGGAGCATGGAAATGGGTGCTTCAAACACATAAGCACAAGTATCACCTACAATGATTGAAGTGATATGGTTTGTGGTTATGATTCATGAGATTTGTACAAGTGCATCGGTCTATTAGACATGTTACTGATGGATATGGAATGGTCCATGCTAGAGTGAATCGTGCAGACATGTTCACGTAACAATATTGTCAGAGAAGTTGCAGAGTTTTGATGGTGTTTGGCTTCTCTTGGCTTGCAGGAAAGGTGATGAATTAATTAAGGGCATGATATATCAGGTAAATTGTTTTCAAGGTGGATATTTTGGAAACATGCCAATGAATATTCCCATGTGGTCACATGCAGATGCAGATGCAGATGCAGATGCACATGCACATGCACATACATGCAATCCATTTATGAACTATTCATGTAACTATGTGATCTATTCATGATCAGTCTGTATAACTGAGTGATAGATGTTATATATACGAGAATTCCCATAGAGGTAGAGGACAATGCGAGTGCAAGAGAGTACATTGTGTGACGAGAGGATGGTTGTATGCGTATGAAGGCTATTTTAATTCTCCCTTGAAAAGGAAGAAGACCGATTATCATTGCCCATAGATTTTTCCTGATTTGGGTTTCCACATAAATCAGTATGTCAAGTGTGTGTTTGTTGTTCTTTCCTTGATGCGTGTTTCATCTAGCTTGTTTTTCTCTGTTATATGCTCTATTATATGCTATGTTTTGCTTCCACTACCCAACAATATGGACATAAAGGATAGTAAAATTACATGTAAGACTATCATAATTGGTTAGTACTCATTGTGCCATTTTCGGTGATATGTAGAACTTCACGTGGTTCCTCATGGTTAGGGAGATATTTACTTTTAAAGTTGGAATCCTCGAAGAGTGGTCAAGAAGCCCCTAGTTGGTTACAAGTCTTAGTGAAAGGGTAAAGTGGTTGTAACAAGAAACCCCTAAAATAAGGAAAGAGGTTACCTAGCACAAGTATAAATACACCTCAAGAATATCTCATTGGGACACACACACTTACATTGAATATCTATCTTATGAATGATATGGTCTATCTTTTGGTAAATATATTCATTAATCTGAGGTTGAATGTGACGACATTTTTCTGAAGTTGTGAAGGTCTGAAGCAGTGAAAGTTTCGGAGTTGCATAAAAATGGAAACCCTAGTTTTTTGAGGTCATACATGGGATATATAAGAACATACCGCATAAATACGTGAGATGTAGGAGGATATGCCATGTACATACATAGGATGTACGAGGACATATCTCTTACCTGAGGAAAAACCTCCGAGGAAGAATTTTTGGAAAGGTTTGATGGTACAACATAGTCTGAGATGGTATGCTTTAGGTTTCATGAGTAAAGGTATGTGATTTATGTATTTGTTTGAGGCTTGTATCTTTGATGATATGGCACATTCTTAAGGCATGACTTGGAAGCCCTTGATGGTACATGGTTAAGGTGATATTGTTACATGCTTGAGACATACCCTTGGTACTTGGTATATGGTTGTTATGGTTCATTGTTAGAGGCACATATTTGTGATATTGGAGTATACATGGGGATTATCTTATGGTACATGGCATGATTGAGAGTGATATGGTATATGGTTGAGATACTTGTTATGGTGCATGGTTGTTACATGGTATGGTATAATATTGGTACATGGTATGGTGTCGATGTACATGGTTGATGTACATGATTGATGTGCATRGTTGGCACATGGTATGGTACATGGTATGGTGTTGATGTGAATGTACATGTTTGATACATAGTATGGTACATGATTGGTACATGGTATACATGGTTGATGGTTGAGGCATATGGTATAGGTTGAGGTGCTTGGTTGATGCACAATTCGGTACATGTGTTGGTGCATGGTTGAYRCAATTTTTGTGATACAGGTTGTGGTACATGGTTGATTCTTGGTATGGTACATGATTGGTAGAGGCATGCATTGGTGATGTTGTACATCTAGTTGAGAGTTTTCCTTGGTGTATGATCCATGTGAGAGGATATTGTTGAGTATCGATGATAGTGACAGGATGGATACAGTGAAAGGTTACATGTTAATGTGACAGAGGTAGTGATAGTGACAGTGGAAGCGATTGTGGTAGTGATAGTTGGTCTACACTTATATTTCAGGGTAGTTGGATGAGGCAAGGAAAGGGGGTTTTAGCCTATTTCCAGTTGGAGCCGGAGAATCAGGGAGTTGGATATTCCTTCATGTTGGAGCCTGAGAACTAGGTGGTTGTAGCCACCTTCTGGTTGGAGCTAGAGAACCCAGGGGGTTTTATCCTCCTTTTGGTTGGAGCTAGATAATTTAGGGAGTCGTAGCTTCCTTCAGGTTGGAGCATGTAAATAGGGGGATGTATCCTCCTTCCAGTTGCAATTGGAGAATTGGGAAGTTGGTTCCTCCTATGAATGATTTCTTGATATATATAAGAAAGAATTATGTGGTTTTCTCCCAATTGGATTTCCACGTAAATACTGGTGTACTATGTATTTGATGTGATGCTTCTTATGATTATATCCTCATGATATATTGAATGCAATCATATATGATACATTGATGATATACCGTTGATCATTGTTGATAAAGTGAAAGAATATATATTGTGGTTAAAATTGGTATAGAGTGCTCATACTTATTCATCCCCCCCTCAATATTCCAACAATTGGAATAAGAGCAACTTCCTTCAGGAAATAGTTTAACCATTGGAAGGTAGATCATGGAGTACAATATGAATGGGGTACCGATGTTCTATGATCAGAATGGTCTGGACTATGAGTCATGGATAAGAAGCACACAAACATTTGTGCAGGCACATGGATATGACATTTGGTATTCAGTGCTTACATTATATAATGGTTCAAAGAAACTAAACACTACATCCAAGAAGGAATTGAAGAAGAACAACAAAATAGAAATGGATTTCATCATGGAAGGATTACCTAATTTAGTAAAGGACAAAGTGGGAAAATTTTCATTAGCTAAATAACTCTGGGATAAGATACATAATATCTATTTTTATCCCATCACAAAATCAGATTATGTCAAAGAAGATCCAGGTATATGAAAAGAAGAAATATGCTCACTATGTCAGACATATTCATAAGAGGAATATTATGAACAGGAAATTTTTTATTACAGAGAACAATTTATCAGTGCAATTGAATATCCGAGGATAGAAAGAAAAGAAAACAAGTCACTCTAGGTAGAACTAAAGAAGATGGACGAATCACAGAACTCCAACACCAAAGAAGTCAAGCAGACAATCATGATGTTCAAGGGTCAACTATAAGAAGACAAAATGATTGAAGAAACTCTCGAGGGTCAGAAGCAGTGTTTGGAAATCAATATAGCAGCATGGAAGGAAGAAACATAAAACAAAGAGAAGATATTGATAGATCATCTTAAGGAAAGAACTAGCGACTTAAATCAACTTGAAGCATAATTTGGTCAAGAAGAAAGAAGACTTGAAAAATAAATCATCTCCTTGAATATCCAACTTGAATAAGCAAAGAAAATAAAACAAGTCATGAGGAATGAGATGATGAAGAAAGAAGAAGAGGTGCAGAAACTTGAAGAAGAAGTTGTCATGTTAAGAGTAAAAGTTGCCAATATCAACACAAATGCTGAAAATAACGAAACATACACATCATCAATTGAAGAGAATCCCTCCAGGTTTCCATAAAGGAAAAATAAAGAGAAGCCAAAGAATTGTTCATAAGTCATTAAAGGTTCGATGAAGAAGGAAGAATGCAAGCCCTTGAAAAAGAACATTCTAGAAGTGAAAAATATTCAAGAAGAAGACTACAAAAGAAGATACTCAATGTTCAAGACACAAAGAAGCCTCAATCATGATCATGATCAGCCAATGTAGGAATTCAAAAGGACTACACCACAAAGAAGATCATTCACTCCCAGGTATGTAAATTTCTTTTATGGTCATTGTTTTTATTGTACTAATTTTGGACATAAGGTTGTAGATTGCATGGCTTATGAAATAAATGGTCAAACAAGAAAATCTTATGTGGCCCCACATGAAATTGAATGTTACAAGTGCCATAACTATGGACACAAAACTCGTGATTGTAGAAGCATGATGAATACTTCCTTAAGAAAGAACACTGATATCAAATTTAAGAATGTTTGGAAAAGAAAACAAGAACAAACAAAGGAAGATTAGATGAATGACGGACACCCAAATGTCATACTCTCAATATTGGAAATAGTAAAAGATGAAGAAAAACATACAGGGAGAAAGAAGGATGTCGGATATAGGAATGTTTGGAGAAGAAATGAAATGAAAGAATAATAGTTGAACAAAGACCAGGTCCCAAAGATCACAGGATTTGCAGTAGTACGAGAAAAAAAGTAACATGTGAATAAAGAATAAGTTCAAGAGATTGTACTTTTAGGAATTGTAGTGCAAGATCAATCCATAAGAAGAAAGGAATAAGTCAGATTTCAGAAAGATGATGAGTCCACAAACGAAGAGGAAGGTTACTATACATGAGAGTGGGTATTTTTCTAAGCCATTTGTCTAGGAGACTCTCAGTAAATATGTATGTTGAACAGGGAGAGTCCATGCCGTAGAAACTACATATAGGAGAACCATCTTTTAAGTAATATGAAGTGTTTGTAGAGACATATTCAGAGCAGTCAGATAGAAGAAGTAAAAAATGACAAATTGATCAATTGAGAAGTAGTGTTCTCACATAGGTATCAATTGGTAGAAAAAAGTTTATTACTCTATTGCACGCATGTATTCAGGAAGGGATATATTCAATACACGCTATTCCAGACATGCAGAGTTTGATGAGAAGATAGATCATATCAGTGGAAATATTCTGATTCAGTTTGATAAACAAGAACATGTGATGATCAATTGTAATATATTCAAGAAAAGTCTTCAGAATGGTACAATGACATATGGGCCAACATTGTGGACAATTGAGTAGAAGGGTTATGAACATTCTGTGACATATGGACAAATATGGATTCAGATATGTTTATAATGTATAGATAGCATGGGTCAAATATGATGCATAGCAGTGGAATCAATGGAATAAAAAAGGAAAGCAGTGAAAGTCATAATAGAACAAAGAAAGAGAAACTATCAGTAGCAGCTATATCATCAGAAGGACATTGTTGAACAATATGGTCAGGTGAACATGACAAGTAAATGAAGAAATCAATTTTTGAATGATTTTTATATATGTCATGGAAATTCAAGAGGAAGCACCAATGGAAAATAAAAAACACTGGAAGAGAGGAAAGGAAACATATACAGGTAGCCCTATATTGATATACATCTTACAAAAAAGTCAAGGGAAGAAAAATCATAAGAGAGAGAGAGATCCATAAAGGAAGATTAGTAGCATACAAACATGGAGACATACCCACAGGGGGATATACTATTTTTTCCCATGATTTGTTAGAGAGGGTATAGTATCAAGAGGAGACATATTGATAGGGGGAGTTAACCTTTGGTCAAAGATGAATAGAAATAACAGAGGAATGAATACAGGGGGAGAAACCCCAAGGGGAGATACCCTTTTCCATTGATGTAAAAGGGGGAGATATAAAAATATTGATGATGAGCGATGATCATAGGGGGAGCATGAGCATGAGTATTTCCATGTCTAAGTGTTTCCATCAATGCCAAAGGGGGATATTGTTGGACAGTTGGTCTAGACAGTTGGTTTTTATTGATGTCAACCCTTGGAGAGTGCTCTTGGAGATTTATGTCAACCCTTATAGATTGATGTTAATCCTTGGAGAGGTCCATAGATGTTGTAAAGTTTATTGATACTTGTATGATCGAGATTTATTGTGATTTAGTTGGGTATATTTGATGTAGTTTATATGTATCCTCGAAGGTGTGGTTATGGGACCCGAAGTTGATTAAGGAATATGGACATGAAGTATATTAAAATTATAGGTAAGACTATCATATATGCTTAGTAATCATCGTTCCATTTCCAGTGATATGTGTAACACCACATGGTTCCTCATGGTTTGGAAGATACGACCTTATAAAGTTGGAATCCCCAAAGAGTGTTCAAGAATCCCTTAGTTAGTTACAAGTCTTGGTGAAAGGGTAAAGTGGCTATAACAAGAAACCCCTAAAATAAGGAAAGAGGTTACCTAGCACAAGTATAAATACACCTCAAGAGTCTCTCATTTGGACACACACGATTACATTGAATATCTATCTCATGAATGGTATGGCCTATCTTTTGGTAAATCTACTAGTGAATCTAAGGATGAATGTGACAAAAATGTTTTGGAGTTGTGAAGTTCTGAAGGAGAAAAAGTTTTAGACTTGTAGAAAAATGGAAACCCTAGTTTTCAGAGGTCATACATGGGCTGCATAAAGACGTACTATGTACATATGGGAGATGCAATAGGACAGGTCACGTACATATGTAGGCTGCATGAGGACATGTCATGTACCTGAGGAAAAATCTTTGAGGAAGAATGTTTGGAAAGGTTTGATGGTATATCACAATCTGAGATGGTATGCTTCAGGTTTCATGAGTAAAGGTATGCCATTTATGTATTTGTTTGAGGCTTGTATCTTGGATGGTATGGAACATGCTTAAGGCATGTATTGGAATCCCTTGATGGTACATGGTTAAGGTGATATTGTTACAATATTTAGACATACCCTTGGTACTTGGTATATGGTTGTTATGGTTCATTGTTAGAGGCACATATTTGTGATATTGGCATATACATGATGCTTATCTTATGGTACATGGCATGATTTAGAGTGATATGGTATATGGTTGAGATACTTGTTATGGTGCATGGTTCTTACATGGTATGGTACATGATTGGTACATGGTATGGTGTTGATATACATGGTTGATGTACATGATTGATGTGCATGGTTGGCACATGGTATGGTACATGGTATGGTGTTGATGTGCATGTACATGGTATGGTACATGATGGTACTTGGTATACATGGTTGATGGTTGAGGCATATGGTATAGGTTGAGATGCATGGTTTGGTACATGTGTTGGTGCATGGTTGATGCACTTGTTGTGATATAGGTTGTGGTACATGGTTGATTCTTGGTGTGGTACAGGTTGATGGTTTGGTACATGCTTGGTAGAGGTATGTGTTGGTGATGTTGGACATATAGTTGAGAGGTGTCCTTGGAGTATGATTCATGTGAGAGTATCTGGTTGAGTATAAGTGATAGTGATAGGTTGACAGTGACAGGTTGGATGCAGTGATAGGTTACAGGTTGATTTGATAGAGGTAGTGACAGTGACAATGATAGTGGTTGTGACAGTGGTAGTGACAGTGGGAGTGATTGTGGTAGTGGAAATTGGTCTACACTTATATTTCAGGGCGGTTAGATAGGGAAAGTGAAGGGGTTTGTAGCATCCTTCCGGTTGGAGCTAGAGAATCAAGGAGTTGGAGCTTCCTTCATGTTGGATCTTGAGAACTAGGTGGTTGTAGATACCTTCGGGTTGGAGCCGAAGAACCTAGCGGGTTGTAACCTGCTTCTGGTTGGATCTAGAGAATTCAGGGAGTTGTAGCTTTCTTCAGGTTGGAGCATGTAAATAGGGGGTTGTAGCCTCCTTCTAGTTGCAGTTGAAGAATTGGGAAGTTGGTGCTTCCTATGAATGAATTCTTGATATATATAAGAAAGAATTTTGTTGTTTTCTCTCATTTGGGTTTCCATGTAAATACTGGTGTACTTTGTATTTGATGTGATTCTCCTTATGATTATATTCTCATGATATATTGAATTCAATCATAGATGATACATTGATGATATACTATTGAACATTGTTGATAAAGTGAAATAATATATATTGTGGTTAAAAGTGGTTTAAAGTGCTCATACTGATTGACCCACCCTCTCAGTATTCCAACATTTTCTTGATGGTGTCTTCTTCTATGAATGTCACCTAATTGTAACTTGACCTTAGGTCAATCTTGGAAAATATCCTTGCTCTGTTTCTTTCATTAGAAAGATAATTGATCCTCAGTAGAGGGTACCTTTTCTTTATCATAACCTTATTAATCTATCTAAATTCATTAGACAAACTCAAAGTTCCATCCTTTTTCTTCAAAAAAATCATTGGGGCACCCCAATGTGAGACACATGGGTGTATGCACCGCTTCTTCAACAATTATTCTAGCTGCATATGTAACTCTTTTAGCTCTGATGTCCTCATTCTATAGGGATTTTTGGACACTGGGGAAGCTCCGGGAATCTCCCCAAACACATCTTCATATTCCTTCAAAACTGGATGATCTTCGAGACTTATTTCCTTATCTCATGATGGATCTTCCATATGCACTACATATATTTGGTGTCCTTTTCTAAAACTTATTTTCATATACAATGTTGAAATGTCTCTGGTGGATATAGGCCTTGGAACACCTTGCGTTTTACTTGAATTCCCTTCCTCATCAAGACATGTGAAATCCTTATTGTAGCAATCTAGGTCAACACGNAATATATATTGTGGTTAAAAGTGGTTTAAAGTGCTCATACTGATTGACCCACCCTCTCAGTATTCCAACATTTTCTTGATGGTGTCTTCTTCTATGAATGTCACCTAATTGTAACTTGACCTTAGGTCAATCTTGGAAAATATCCTTGCTCTGTTTCTTTCATTAGAAAGATAATTGATCCTCAGTAGAGGGTACCTTTTCTTTATCATAACCTTATTAATCTATCTAAATTCATTAGACAAACTCAAAGTTCCATCCTTTTTCTTCAAAAAAATCATTGGGGCACCCCAATGTGAGACACATGGGTGTATGCACCGCTTCTTCAACAATTATTCTAGCTGCATATGTAACTCTTTTAGCTCTGATGTCCTCATTCTATAGGGATTTTTGGACACTGGGGAAGCTCCGGGAATCTCCCCAAACACATCTTCATATTCCTTCAAAACTGGATGATCTTCGAGACTTATTTCCTTATCTCATGATGGATCTTCCATATGCACTACATATATTTGGTGTCCTTTTCTAAAACTTATTTTCATATACAATGTTGAAATGTCTCTGGTGGATATAGGCCTTGGAACACCTTGCGTTTTACTTGAATTCCCTTCCTCATCAAGACATGTGAAATCCTTATTGTAGCAATCTAGGTCAACACGATAATTGTCCAAAAAATCCATAGAAATTAAGAAATCTTATGATCTAAGTGGTATGATGTTTAAATCTGTCTTAGTGCCAACTCTATTCATGCTTACAAGGAAATATTTGACAAGTTCGTTGGTTTTCCTCTTGGTTCCAATGTCTAGTTGAGCTAGCTAATACTTTTCATGCTTACATATCTTCAATTTAAACCTTTCAACTAATTTTAGATATATATACCTATGAATAGCTCCAGAATCAATCAAAATAGCTATGGGATGATTATCAATACTACCTTCTACCTAAACCATGTGGGATTGGTAGTCTTCTTGTCTATTTTAAAAGGCTACATAAATCCTTGGCATGCTCTTGCCTATGCCATCCACTGCATCAACTTCCTGAATGTTGTGCATAGTCCTCATCCTATCTCCCTTGTGAGGAAAATACTTATACAAGTGGTCTCCTTCACATACCCAACACTTTATATGATATTTCCTTGGTATTTTCCTCAAGGAATATGCCATTTTATGTTCACCTTGTTTCGTTTGTCCTTGATTTTATTCTTAATATCTATTTCTGACAAAAGGTAAGTTGAATCCTTTCTTCCTCTGATTCATATTTCCTCTCTTCTTATCATTCCAAGCCTTTTGGAAACTTTGACTTACTTTTTTTTGATCATACAAATACTTACCCTTTCTAATGGATTCTTCCAAAGTTCTGGGCTCATCAAATTGGATTTTTTCTCTGTAAAATGATGGAAACCCACTTAGGAACCTCTGAGGTTTTACCTTCTCGTCCTTGATGAAATCCACATATCTTAGCAGCTCCAGGAATTTCTTCTCATATTCATTCATGGTCATGCTTCCAATATTGAGTTCAAAGAACTCTTGCATCTTCCTATCATAATATTGCTCTGATAAGTACTCCTACTAGAAATATATCTTGAACTACCCCCACAAGATCCTCTTCTCATCAATGCACTTAACGTTCTTGAGCCGATCCCACCACATGGATGCTTTTCCTTGAAGATGGTAGGTTGCAATTATTGCTTCTACATTTGATGGGTAATCATGCAACCAAAAATATTTTCTCATGCGCAACAACTAGGATTCAACATATTCTCCCATATTATTCAACAAAAATTATGGTGTCTTTATTTTCCTAATCTCTCCTTGCAAAATATTCAACTCAAGACTCCTATGATTTCTAATAGGGGACACACTCAAAATACTCTATGACCTTGAATGTGTTATGTTATTATAGTTGATTGTCCCAGTGAACAATGATGATGACGACGTATGCTAACACTCCTTGACTGCCTAGATCCCCCATGGTCATCCCTCCTATCATGAAATATAGATGCTACTACTTGCCTTGCATTGGATGCTTGTTTTATAGTATATTATTAACTTGTCTTTAAAACATATCCATACTCTATAGTATCACCTCCTAAGCTCTCATCATCATTTAATTATCTTCTCTATATATTTTCACTTCCTTCTGCAAGATTCTCATAGTCTCAACCAACTCCACCAGCTCCACCCTGCTTCTATGCCCATTAGACTCGGTCTCTACATTTACCATGTTGACATGTAAACCTATGACCTCTTCCTAATGGCTGTAATATTCATGCACATCCTCCATATCTCTATTCCTCATATATAAACTATATATGTTTTTTTTTCTGTACTTCTATTTTTTCAAGAAATGTGCATGAAACAATAATTGTTAGAATTAAGCAAATGTAATTGTCATTAATTAAGCTACAATCCCTTCATTTCCTTGAATTTTCAAAGACCATTGATAAACTAATCAATTATTTGATATTTCAAACTTAATTCCTTTTGAATTATCTTCCCTATGGCTATACCCATTCCTCAATTTGATTTATGAGATGAAATTCATGGTTTTCTGAAATCAACAATTTTACTCATTTTTGCACCTATTTCATTAGTACCCAAAATATCAAGGGATAACTTATGCATGTTGTAGAAGAAAATATGGAGAGAACCATGATTTTTTTTTTTTTTTTAATTGGGATCTGATAGTATTCATGATTTTGAATACAAAAAATATATCATATTTAGGATATGGAACTCCATTTGACTTCTGCATCATTCTAGATTTGTCAATTTGTCCCTTTTGCATTTCCTCCAGACTTGGAATTTTTGGCCAAAAAGTTTATTCCCAAATTGAGCAAAATTGGAAAAAATCCCCTCAAAACAAAGTTGTCTAGATTGACAAGTAGATAAAAATTAAAGTAAATAATTTTTTTTGGATAGGTGATTTGGGGTCCCTTTTCATCCTCTAAAGTTTTCAGAAATCCCCAAAATGCGCCTAGGAATAATGTGTTTCCCCCTATTTGAGCATATCAACACCAACTCCCTTCAAATTTTTCCAGGAGCCCAAATAGGTACTTTCATGCCTTATTTTTGAGCTATCTATTAAATTTTCACCCTTATATGGGCCTTGGTTATCGAGCACGACCTATATATTCAAAAGTCACTAATTTGTGTTTTTCAGAAAATGGAAGCATAATTTGCTAGTGGAACTCACTAGGATTCATGTAGAACTCATCACTGTGGACACACCTCTTAAATTTCATCTGAAACTAAGTTTTGGTTCTCTTGTTATGGCCAATTGTTTTTTGGCTCTAGACTTTTTTGTAAAATCGACTATTTTTCCTTCCCTTTTCCTTCTCTTTCTTTCCTTCTTCCTATGTTTCTCTTTTTCCTTTGCTGATGTTTCGGCACCAAAAACATATTCTTCGTTGACGTATAGGTGACGTAATGTATTTTTCTCATCGACGTATTGGTGTAGGATACTCTTTCTTCGTTCATAAAAGATTTTTCTTCTTCGTCGATGTTTTGGCGAAGAATTCACATTTTTCGTCGGTGTTTTGTTGAAGAATTCACATTTTTCATTGGAAATTTATTCACTTTTATCGTTGGTGTTTTAGCGAATAATTCACAATTCTGATTGGTGTTTCAATGAAGAATTCACATTTCTCATCGATAAAATCATTCTTTTTCACCAATAAAAATCCTTCTTTCTCGTTGATTAAAATCTTTCTTCTTCACCAATGTTTCAACGAAGAATTCACATTTCTCATTGATCTTTTAGAAAAAAATATAATTTCTTTGCCGAACTCCTTTGCCTCCTTATCGACAATTTCCTAATTTCTTCCTTCAATGATGTATCAATGAAACATCTTCATTCTTTGTCGATACACATTGTATTGGCGACCAAGGATGATCTTGACACTTAGCCAATTTTTCTATTTTTCAGGTTCACAACTGTCATGACTATCACAAAAATTCCTGACTCAATTGTCTAAGAAAAAATTGGCCAACTAGAGGCCAATACGACCCCCACACTACAAAAACATGATACAAAAATTTCAAATTTAGGGCCTTCAACCCAAATTCATATGTTGGGAAAAACAAATTTTTACCCAATCTACACACATATTACAATTTTCTCTATTGTAGTAGACCCATACAAGCTTGGTGCTGCAACCAGAGCTTTGATACCACTTTGTAGTGTCCCCACTACTCAACCCATAATTTTTTTTTTGATACCATTAACTAAATGTAATGTATCCATGATTTAACATACATCTAGAATCATTTTTAAACCATGAATGCAACCAATACAACATCATATAATTTCTTAAATTCGGAGTTAACACATAACAATAAAACCCATGATTTAAACAATGAAATAGAGATGAAAAACGTTTATCCTTTATTTAGTAAATGGACAACTGATTGTAAGGGACATATGTTCCTCCCAACCATAGATTTGATGCTCCAAATATCAGTAGAAAATAACACCCAAGCAGGGGCTACAGATCCAAAAAAGAGGGTGTCTCTCATAGCCTAATACTCTCCTACAACAAACTAGTTTTCCAACAACTATCTCAATCCTTCATCTCTCTCGCCTCAACCTACAAAACTGAATAAATGGGATACCCCTTCATTTCACACAGTCCCTCAAGCCTTCCCACTTCCCTCTAAGGATCCAACATATGTTGTATAGTAATATCTATTGTTGGGGACTCCGTGGATGCTAGCTTCCATAGGAAAACACATTGAACAACTCATTGTTCTAGGGAAAACATCCCATATTGAAATATCCCTCTATACATGCCTAACATCCTGCTTCTTCAAGAAACAAGAGCTCCAATAATCTACCCACAACACCTTTTATGGCTGCCTTCAAGTTCCAATGTTCTCCACTCCCTTGTTGCTCCGAAAGCTACATGTAAAAACTGCCCACAATGGCCATTCAAATTTTCCTTTTACCCATGCATTTGACTTGACCCCCTTACTTGTGTTTAATGATTGGGTTTTTATACACTCAAAAGGAAATTAGAAGTCTCACTCAAAATAATAATTTTAGGAAAGTGGGTTGAAATTAATACTCATGAATAATTCTCCCCCTTTGGGCCTCTATCTTAGAAATCCCCCTCTCTTATGGATAGATTATCCCCCAATTACTATATTCATGCCCACCTGCAACTAATGTCTCATTTATTTTATTATTACAATATGCAATGTTTACAAATTACATATTCGAGCCCACAATCGTACATCATATTTAATTACACATTGCTAAAACTGGATGTTACATATAAAATCCAGTTTTCAAACACTTTGTTGATCAAATCCTGGCTAGTGTTGTAACTGAGGGTTTAAATTGCTTGTCTATGAGAATATTTTAAAATTGTTAATAATAAAATATGTTTTATTTTTTATTTTTTATTTATTTTGAGAAAGACAACTAAGTCGTGATTAAAATAAGTCTTTAAAAACTTAAAACATGGTTAAAGGATTAAATAATTTAGTCACGATATATTTTAAAGACTAAATTATAACTTGATGGACCTTTAGATCCAATGACTCGAAGGGAAGATAGACCAATGACAAGGGTTAATATTGAAGGCTTAAGTGAACAAAGGTTAATAGAGAAAAATCATAGATACCGCCAAAGCACCTTTAGTATAGGTGTTGTGTTCCTATTCAAATAAGAGCATTTCAAAACCAGTTTTCAAAGCTTCAACACTAATTCCGGTATTGATTCCATCACATCATTAGTTTGGTAGTTAGAAAAATTTAATTTAAGGACTGATAAAATATGGAAAATTATTTTTCTTGCAGAGGGAAATTAATAAAAACTATTTTAACAAAAAAATAATGAAACCATCACGTTTTGTTCCACCATTCAAATGATAAAAACATACAAAGAGATTGTAGAAAATTGAGTGAGATATGATTTAAAGTAAAAATTTGAGGAGAAAAATACCTTTGGCAAAAGTAGCAAAATTTTCAAACACAGGTTTCTTCGAATAACTTATCCTTCAGTGGTATATTTCATGGGAATTAACAATTTTTCTTTTTCTTTTTCATTTTTCTATTTCTATTTCACAAAGTTGAAAGACATGAAAATATAATATTCAGAATTAATTCTATGAGAATTTCACTAGAAATAACTCAAAGCAAATTACTAAGGAAAACAATAATCCAATGAATGTTGTAAGAAAACTTATCAAAAATTGAAATTCTTACTCGATAACTGAGACATTTAAACATCAATAGATTAATACATGACAAGATTAAATGCATAGGAATTCCTTAGCAAATCCACAAAAATGCCTTTGCTCCAATACGATTTATTAAAATTGTCCTTGAAATAATTCTCAGCTATAAATTTCAAAATTTTCCTAAGAGTCAAAAATCCTCTTCAACAATTTTAGATATTTCATTTATAGAATTAATGATCACTTAAAAATAGTATAAAAGTAAATAAAATTGGCATGTTTCCAAAACTTAAGTGATGTGATAGTTTTGATCGTTGCATCCCTAGGAGTTTCGACAATATTCCTTTTTGATACTTCAACCATTGCATGTTTAGGTGTGTCATGTCAGGGAGTTCAACTATCACATGTTCAATATCATAATTAGCCCATTGCTCAAATATTTCCTCACATAATTGTCAATGAGGAAACACATGTTGGTCGATGGGAAAACTGAGCCTTTCTTTTTCTTGTATGAATCTTCAAACATATTTTTCTATTTTAGGAGCCATGAACTCCAACTTGGCGCATGTCCTAATTTATTTGACAAGGAGTTTTTGGACGTGGCTGAACTCTATTGATGTAATCCCTTTGAGCTCATTTTCACATCTCTTGATGACTTGCTCAAATTCTTCTACAACTTTCTAAAATGACCGAAAGTCTTATGGTTGAATGGATGTAGGAAACTTCATGTTCACCATAGTTTCATTAAGATGTTAACACAAGTCTATAAATACCTTGTATTATTCATTTTCTCTATCCTTCGATATAGTGTACCATTCTTTCAAATAGTGCAATGACCTTTGTATTCTAGTGAGTTCTTCATCTATCAACATACCGATACCATTCTCTTCTTCATCACATTCTTGTTGAACTTTCGTGATGTAATTGACTGGATCCTATATCTTTCCCTACTTATCATGCCATTTCAATATCTCTTTATGCAAAATTGATAGTTGTAGAGTTTCTTCTTATAGCCATGCAACCTTAGCAACAATTCTCATTCTTACCTGTGCATGTCTGTGATCTTCTTATCGAATATCCTCTTTGAACATAAATATAACATCTCGGGATCCTTTGTAGTGATCCATTCAATTACTTAAGAACTCAATTTACTTCCTCATATTTTCCACTTTAGCTTCACCAACTTTGGATTTGTTGATGGTAGAATAATATATTTCTATCCCTACAGATAAAATGTCATCGATCTTTTCCTTTTTAGTGTCCTGTAAAGGTTATTCTAGTGTAGACAATGGATCTATATACATCAATAATATTCCTTTTTTGAGTCCTCTTGAAAATATCCTACCTACTTTGATTATAGGTGATGGATTCCAAGTTAGCAATTTCTTCCATTGGCTCCAGAATCTTCCTATCTCCCCATGAAAACACATTCTCTAAAATTCCTAGGGTATGGAACTACTCTATTACAACTTCTTTCTCATTATCAACTATCTTCTCTTTCAATGAATTATGAGGTTGGTTGGCAACTTCGTGTGTTATATGTTTACCTTTATTCTCCTCAATAGTTCATCCTTTAGGCATGTCTTAATTTTATTTATTCTCTGACTCTTTCTTGTTCGATTCATAAGCATGTTCATTGTCTTTGGTCAAATCAATGACCTTTTTGGGTACGCCTGCAGGTTGCCACTCCTATTGTTCTCCTTGCACTTGTTCTATGATGCCATGTTCTTCCTTTTTTCTCTATGTTTGTAAGTCTTGTTTCCTTTATGCCTTAGTATCTTTCCTCTTGGCCTCTAGATCTTATTGGATGACCTCTTCCTCTTGTTTCCTTGTTAGTTCTTGTTCTCATTGCATTTGCACTACTTGTTCTTCTTCCAGTCTCAACTATTCATATTTATCAACCTTCAATTCAACTTCTTCTTTTAGTTGGATTTCCTCTCTCCTTTAGGATAATTTATCTTCTTTTCCATCTCTCTCAATATCCAACCCTCTCTCTATCTCGATTGTTTTCCAATCTATCGACATAGATTTAAAAATTGTGAGCTATGGATTCTTTCTCCTTTCTATCACCTCTTCCCAAGTATCAATATCTTGGAGGAATAACTCATCCTCCTATTTTCATGTCCGTAAGGCCATGCTTTAGAAACTAACGGACAATTTTTGGAGACTATCCCTTTAGGGTCATGTCTTCTAAATTTCCCCAATGAGAAACGATATTCTAAATGAGTGGATACCTCTTGGAAATCATGCTTTGGGTATTTGATAAAATAATTACCTAACTTAAAACCATAAGGTATAAATATCTTTTTTTTCACCTCTTTCAACAATGAGGCATTGAATCCTTGATATACAGTTTTATTACCCAATCACCAATCGATCCAGTACATGCTTTGGAAATAAGCAAGGTGGACCATTTTCACCAAAATGAACATTCCCCTTTTCTCTATTCCATGCATCTTTATCTATCATAATATCTCACTTTATTCTTCTTGTTTCTAGAAATGTTTACATTAGTGTGAGAATACTTTACAAATATTTTGAGAATTCCCCATATTTATCTCTCCCCTTGGCTCATCCCAAACTCCTATTTGTAATTGAACATGAGTTCAAGATGTATGCATCATCTAAATATATCATTGACAATATCATGTCACACACTCACACCAAAGCTACTCAACTGCTCAAAATTGTTAGAACGAGTCATTTATTTCCAAAGTCCAAGTAATTTTGCATTTAAGCAAGTGAAATACAAGTTTCATGATCTATTGTATAGTTCCATGGAGTCTATTTCTTCAACAAAGAAATATGAGATAACGGGGACCAAAACTTATCATATTTAGCACAATGGGGACCATGCTCATTAGAGGTAATGATTAATCCATGCATATGTTTTTGGTCCATTCTATACATGTTCTAAGTTTTATTGCACCGTAATAGTGTATGAGTAAACCTCAATGCTTGTCACATTGTCCTTATGCACATTTAGAAATCCTCCTCACTTGAAACCATTTAGCTTCTATACTTCATTTATTATTCCACTTTTTGCTAATATATTAGTTAATCAATCCACAACAATAGCCTAGATGTGTTAATATATTGCAACTAGCTTGGTGTTTTCCTTACCATGACCAAATTTGTGTTGGTCGTTAAGTAGATTTACATACTTAGGGTTAGTGTGAAAATGGGTGATCGATCCTGCTAAAAAAGGTCCCTCTATCAATGCATATCATCCTAACTGTTATAATATTGCCTTTATAAAAAAATAACAACAACATAATTGTGTATATCCTTCTTCTAGATAGTATTAAGATATATAATATACATGCTTAGCATTTATACACCATTTGGGAAATTGACATGTATATAGTCACACTTGAAATTTTGGGTTGGTTGACCTTGATTATATTCATTAGATAAGGTACCTTAAAAAATACACCCATTTTCCTTACCTTGGCTACTTTGGATCGACAACATTTATTTCATATTGATTGCATTCATCTTTACTCCAAAAATCTATAGGGACTTATTTAGAATATCTCTTTACTATTAGTGCCATGGTCGAGTAAAATCAGACCGATAAACCTTTTGATCATGATAAATGATTATGTTTTGACATTCTTTTGTAAAACAAAATTATCTTACACCCTATTCATACATGATGCATGGCTTATCTTTCTTCTCATTGCTTTTATTGATAATTTTTGGAGGCATTCCATTCAGCATTAAAATAGTTTCTATGTAATTTTTCTATAGCTCCTCCAATTTTTCCATTAAGGGTAATTTTCTTTTAGATGATGGTGGAATATTATGTTGTTTATATTCTTCCCAAAGTGTCATATGAAGATGAATAATCTTGTATTGTCAATGATTTGGTGTTTGAAGCTTAAAGTGATATGAAAAGTTTGAAGGACATATTGATAAATTGTTTCGAGGGAAAAATTCAAAATGAGAAGATAATTGAGTTCTTTAATATCCTACAAGTGTGTTTGGAAAAGGCCCACATGATAATAATACCCACAATCTCCCAAGATAGTGTCTTGCAAAATTGACCTATAGTGAAAAAAATTTCCTCGTCTCTTATTGAGCAAAACCATATTTATGGAGATTGTCAAATAAGGCATTTTCTAGGAAATGGAATCACATGAGAGGGGTGCCCCTAGCTGTAATACAATGTCACAAGTCCAAAAAAATTTATGGTTTGGAAATTTGAGTTCCAATTAGAGTTTTATGGTGAGTTGCAACTCACTTCATAAAGCCATCCAGGGACACATTGAGAATTTGGTATGGGGAAACAAAATCCAAATCTAGAAGCATAATTGAGTTTTGTAGGCTCATGTAAGTGTTTTTGGGCAAGGCCCACATGAGCATGCTACACACAATCACTTGATCTAGTGTCTAGCAAAATCAATCACTAGTGTAAAAATTGCATTGTCTCTTATTGAGCAAAGCGTCCCTAGTTCCAGAGATAATCAAATAAAATTTTTTCTAGGAAATGGAAACAAAGGAGAGGGATGGTTCAACTACAATTTTGTGTCATGATTCCAACAAAATTGATGTTTTATCAATCTGATTCCCGATTAGAGTTTTATGGTGAGTTGCAACTTGCTTCCTGAATCCATTGAGGGACACATTGAGAATTTTTTCTAGGGGCATAAAATCAAAACTAGGTAGCATAATTTAGTTTTGTAAGCTCTTACAAGTGTGTTTGGACAAGGCCCATGTGATCAAACTACCCATAGTCACATGAGCTATGTTTTTGAAAAATCGACCCCTAGTGAAAAAAATACATTATCTCTTACTAAGAAAAACCATAGTTCTAGATATTGTTGAATACAACATTTTTTAGGAAATCGAGTTACGGAAGAATGGTACCCATAGCTATAATATGATGTCAGGAGTCGAACACAATAAATGGTTCATCGATTCAAGTCTCTGTTAGAGTTTTATGGTGAGTTGTAACTCACTTCCTAAATCCATTCAGGGACACATTGAGAATTTGGTCCGGGGGATTATAATAAAAAAAAATAAGTATAATTGAGTTTTGTAATATCCTACAAGTGTGTTTGGCCAAGTCCCATGTGATCACACTATCCACAATTTCCCGATCCATTGTTTTGAAAAATATACCCCTTAGTGAAAATGTGTGTGGGATTGGATTTGGAGAATGGACTCCTTTTGGCATTGTAGATAAACATGGATGTTTAGATCCACTTGAAAGAATTATAATATAATGAAAATGGATAACGAGACACCTAAGAATATAAGGACACAACTAAGATTCTATTAGGATGCAATGAAGACATTGATGAGACACATAGGATGCTAAAATGACTCAATTAGGATGCTAATACAACACAATTAAGACACATATGTAACACCTTGGGTGAAAAAATAATGCAATTAGTATGCTATGAATATGACGGTAATACATTGAGGATACCCTAAGACCCTAGTAATATGGAATTATGATGAAAAATATGACTGTAAGGACACTCAAGAGACAATAAAAGTAATCTAAGGACACAAATGAGATACTAAAAAGACCCTAATGTGGATGCTAAAAGGATGCAATATTAATGAAAGGGATGCATAATACATCAATAAGGAATGATATTTCAAGATTGAAAATGGACATGATTCAATGATGCAATCTAAAGAAAGACCATGAAGAAAAATCATACAATCTAAAGAAAGACCATGAAGAAAAATCATACAATCTAAAGAAGGCCCATGAATCCAAATCGAGATGCATAATTTCTCTTGAAGATTCTCTTTGTTCATTTGGATTTTAACAAATGTTTTTTCTTCTTCATTTGGATTTTAACATCTATTACTCAATTAAAAAGAGCTAAAAGAGAAACTCAAGCACTAAGAGAAAAAATTGTATGTATGAATTTCAATAAACCTTTTTGTACTTTGCATAGGGCTAGTTTTCGGGATCAAAGTTAAAATAAGTGTGGTGATTTTATAAAGGCGGAAAACCTCATTTTGTGCCAATCATCAAAACTAGGTTTGTACTCTAACTATGACTATGATTGACTAACTATGACTATGATTGAAAAAAATCTAATTGAACATCCATTGCTCAATTATAAAAGATTTAAAAGAGAAACTCAAGAACTAAGATCGAAACTTTGTATGTATGAATTTATGGTGTTTGAAGGGAGTTAAATCAAACTAAGTAATACAACCGCATCATGAACCTAGAATATTTATGTTCAACACTTTGAAAAGGAACAAATGGTTATGGTTGACATCCAAACTAATAACTAGTTTACCAACAAGTCAATACTATATGCCATGCCTCATGATGGGTATAATAATGAGTTGTTGTGTGGTCAATGCAGATGTTGGCTAGGATCGTGTCTTGGATTCTATGACACACATAGTGTGGAATAATAGAATGGTTTCTTTACCGTATGTGTGTTGTGTATCCTGACATAATTACTCTACACATTCTAACTAGAATCTTAACATGGTTATTATGGGTCACACCTAGTTTCAAATCTTGGTTTAATTACATTGCATGCAAAAAATGAAATCCCAACATAATTATTGTTTGAACAAGTAGGTCAAACTCTTGTGATAATTACTCTACATGATTTAATGAACCCCTAACATTGTTACACCGTTATAGAAGGGATTTGGTGAGAGGAATTGTTTCCAAACAAGTGTTGTATTTAGAACTAAATCATTGTAATTATATTTTCTATAATTATGAATTGGAAAATAATGGTACTGTCATCATTCATTTATCAATTAGAGGAAGTAAGGATTGTTTCATACCTAGTTCTAGAAGCATCATATGACTGATCAATCGACAAATTATTATTTCATTCAAAATGTGCTAAGGCTTGGCTCTATTACAACCAATAGTCAACTCTTGCGACAACATTTTCTAGTGCCGTTGCCGGGGATGGTTTTGAAGGTCTATATCTTTCCTAGGATACGACAAAAGTTTAGATCTATTCCTTGATGGTGAATAAGGGATATGCATTCAATTGACTGTGATCATTCACCTGGGGACTCCTTGGTTTGAAGACTCTACATAATTCACTGGCAACTCCACAGGTCTCAAAATGTCAAATTCATTCGCTCCTCGGATTGCTGCGAGGTTTTATCCTCTGGACTTTACAAATGTTTATGGTTTTCCAAACATTGTTCTAGACATTAAAATTTGGGAAGATGTCCTTCCTAAATTTGGAGTATATGTGGACGACAATCTTGCTCAACATTTTTTGGAATTTCACAAGCTCATGGATGAATTGGATGTACATCATGAAGATGTCCTCATGAAACTGTTTATGTTTTCATTGGAAAGAGATGCTATAGTTTGGTATAAATATTTACCCCATTCCAATATTACTTCATTGAAATATTTTCACACAGTTGTTCGTCAACATTGTAAGAGGATCTATTTAGCTGAACTCCTTTTTGAAGATTGCTGCAATATAGAATTCATAAAACAAAAAGATCAAACAATTCCTCTTGAAGAGGAGGAAGGAATAACATAAATTTCTCAAGTCGATGAAGATGACCAGCATGAGGAAGAGTTCGTTGATAAAGAAGAATAATGTGATATCTCTTGTGATCATATTCAAGAAGAAGATCAAACCAAACTCCATGAAGATGAAGTAGAAAGAGCAGAAGGCTTTCAAACCAATCACAACCATATTTGCTATAACGATGAGGATGAAAACATTGTTTCATATGAAGAGCTAGATTCAAGCTCATTCATATATGACTCTATTTTTAATTTTGTTGTTCAAAAGGAATACGTTCATCATGAGTTTTTTAATATTAATGACGCTGAAAATAGTTCAATTGTACAACATGATGATGAAATAGTTGTTCTAGATCTTCATAAAGACCAACAACTCATGGAAGGCCATATACAATCATTGGTTGCTGATATAGAACATAGTCACTTTGCTATGGAAAAATCCCTTCCTTATCAGTTTCATGATCAAGTAAAGGCCTTGAAATATGACGAATTGTATGTGGCCAAAAATCCATTTCATGAAGAGTTTCAAGAGGATTGTAATCACCCAAATGTAATTGAGATTTCAGGTATGGTCACTGTTGTAAATCCTCATGAAAATCAGTATGTTGATATTGAACCATGTTTTCTATATCCTCACAAGATAGAAATTTCTAAAAGTAAATGTTCTAGAATGTGCTATGAGAAGCCTGTTTATGATGAGTATCCAAAAGATGAAGAAGAGCAGATTTCTTCTTCACCATGCACGAAAACTTACGAAAGTCCTCCTTTTTTTGATGAATATGATGAAAGTGTTTTTGAAGACGATGAACAACAAGAAACTTTGTTTCAACAAGAAAGAAAACTGACATCATCATAAAATAAATCAGCCTATGTATGACAACTATCAAGAAGATATTTGGACAATGGATGAAGTATATAAGTAGGGGTTACTGGAATAGTTGATATCTCCCCCCTGTTTAGAAACTATTGAGCAACACACCAGTAAGTCTCAATACGACATTTTTGCGCCAGAAGAAGAAAAAATCAGCACTGGGAAAAGTGTGCAAAGGCATTTCACATAGCTTACCTAGCAGGAGGAAGTACGGATTAATTGCAAAAGTGGTATATCTCCTCCCTTCTATGATACAGTAGCAGTTTATATGGAGTCAAAATGGGGCGTTGAAATTTTTATTTCTGACTTCTTGAGGTCTGATCTTCAAAACTGTAAGTACCTTCTCCCAAGGTATGTTTCAAAATTCGCAGTTACTCCTATCGTTTTTGTGCTCAAGGATGGAAGCATAATTAAATTGGTTAGTCGGATATTCACTTATTTGATTTGGAAATTTTTCTATACTTGAACAAAGCAGTGATACCAGTTATAGTAGGTGATCTATATAAATAAGCTTGACTTCGCGCATTAGAGTACAATGGTGTTTTTCAGTATGTTTCCACTTAAGAAGTTCTCTTTTCAGTTTGGCATCCAATATGGTTATGTTTTAAGGCATTATGGCTCCATAGCCCAATGAATGCGTAAGCGGTTTTTGTTTTAGAAAGATGCAAATAAAATGACAGGGTATTTCAGGTCACCCAATGGATGAAGGAACATGGTATACTGTTATTGGCGCTTTGCAGGAAAGAACCATCCCTATATGGAGCCTATGTTGGAACAAATTTTGAAAATTTATAAACTTAGTGTCTCTCGCCAAAAGTTATGTCAGTTGTGCCAGCCAGCTTTAGAAACTTGTCGCCTGGCGTAAGTTTTTTTTTTTAACCGTTAAATCCTTGCATCATTTGGCGCAAAAATTCTCGCTACAGTGAAACCTCTAAACCTATTGCCATTTTTTCCGAGATTCTCTACCGTCAAAATCTCAAAGCCTTGCGTCACAATTGGCCAAAATCTGAAAGCTTTAAAGTTTCCCAAGGTATCCTATTTGGTCGGTCTTCGCAATTCCTTGATTTTCGAAATAAGTCTAAAAGTGTCAAATTATAAAACCAAACTATAAGTTTTGTTTTTTCTATATATTATTTTAAAATTATTTTATATAATTTAAAATTAACATTTTATTTTAAAGCTTAGTAAGAAAAGATAAAAATTGTTTAGCCAAACCTTTACACCAATTCTCTTTTAAAAAAATTGTTGGGTCCACTACCCTTCACGTCCAATCTCCAAATTATCCATTGTAATCCACACACATGCCAAGTCACTAGACAAATCACACAAGACTCCAAGGAGAGAATCCACATGAGGACCAAAGCAATGGACCATCTGTCCAAACATCAACAATGTCGAGTAAAACATGTGCCATTTCCAGAATTAGAAAAGGAAGCCAAATCTTTACTAGTCAAACTGTCAAAGCCATAAATCAACTGCCACAACACACACATGTGTTTGTTTTGAAGAGTGAATGCTTCCAAATGCTCGTTTTCACAGGTGCGCGAATGCCTCCAAATGCCCGTTTTCATAGGGATCAACATATTCATCGGATGGAAAGGGATCGTCATGATGGCTCCCGTATTTCTCATTTAGGAAACCAAACGTTAGAGATAAATATAAAGAGAGTAAGGTTTCAAATTTTGGTTGTGATCAAGAAAACATGGAGAGTATAGTGTTCACTCAGAAGACAGATGCCCAACTTCATTCATAATTACATTCTTCTGATGTGATCCAATAAATCAATTCTTCATCTGCTTTTTCCATCCATCCATCTATTTCTGAAGATAATAATGCAACGTGATCATTGGGAACATGCCATTAATGATATTCAGTATTCAAAAAAGTACTACAATGATAATTTTTATGAGTACAGGCATCTTATGCTGTCGGATCCTATTCTTAAAAAACATCGAGCATTAAGTCATATGGAGGATGAATGGAAAGCATTGGGAGTTGAGCAATTACATACATGGGTGCACTATACAAATCATCTTCCACATCTCATAATTCTCCCTGAGTCAGTCGAGAACCATCGCCCAAGCTCTGAGCATTAAGTCACATGGAAGAGGAACTCACGAGGAGACCTGAAAGGGGTGCGCTACATGCCAAGAAAATTGCTAGAACAAGGTTATACGTAAGTGTCGAGTTCCACTTTGGGGATTCTGACCGACGGAGGGATTTCAATAGCCACCTCTTCCTTCCCCCGAAGCCCGAAGGCCCGAAGTCAGGATTCCAGTCATAGACATCAAACGCCGATGGGTTAAATGTTTTCATAGAAGTGGATTTTGATGTTGAAACACTCTTTTTTGTTGCTTGTTTTTTTGATTGATTAGGTCTTCACTTTAAACCAGTCGGTGTAGGCTTCTTCATGGATAGAACTAATGTCAGGTAAATATCTTGGGGATATCAATGCAAAAACCTTATTACAATGTTAGATAGGCTTGACTCTAAGGACTAGATTGTTGTTTGTAGAGCACTAAACTGTGTACGTCAATTATCATTTTTTTACAAGGAAGTCATGCATCCAATATTGGGTAATATAACCCCTTTGACAGTTAAGTCCTTGAATAATCTGAGAATCTCTCTTTGTAAAACTGTGATTATGGCTTCATCTGACCTTATCAAGGCGTACCAAGATCAGATAATTGATTTCATTGATCCAATGCTTTTGAAACTTTTTCCGAAGACCTCTCAAGACAAACGCTTTGTGTGTGAAGATGCTGAAAAATAATTGATGATGAAAACTATGTGTATTTCTCCTAATCTATTACTACAGAAATTGGAACTCTATGTCAAGCACAAGAATCCTTGCATTTGAGCTAAGGTGTCTATGTGTATATGCAAGATTGTCATTATTAATCGTAGGCGTTTCCATCAATTTCATTTTTAAATGAATTTTGTCTTAGCTGGAGAGTTTTAAGAATCAAATGGTAGTGAAATACAAGTGTCAATGATTATAGTAACTGCAATAAATATATGAACAAAAGAGGTTAAATGCATCCAAGAGAAAACAAAGAGTCAGAAGAAGCACCAACACATCTAATTGAAAATCAATAACATATGCAGAGGTTGTGGGTAATCCAAGGGTTTTTTCATTTGAAACCAAATTTGTATAAAGAAATAGATGGTAGATTGATTAAAATGGGGGGGGGGAAACAACTCGAGATCCTTTTGGGGGTTGGGTTTGTAATTCCATTTCTTTCAGAAAATATAGAACATAAGCTAGGAGATTCTATACCTCGTCACTGTGTAATTCTGTCTTTTCTTGTATCTTTTTCTCAAGGTTTAAATTCATTCTTTCTTCCTTATTTTACATATTCAGCTTGCAATGGCTCTAATTCAGTAATACCTCTACTGTAGTCATTTATTGGGAAGCCTATTAGGTTCAACGTTTCCTCTGTTTATGCTGTGAGAAAAACAAGACTTGTAGATTGACTGTTTATGCCGAGATTACAAGTTATATATATGCATCATTGTCTTTTGAATACTTTTGTCATTGCTCTGTTGAAATAAATATTAGACTTATCAGAACTAGATACCTAACTCTTTGTTTAAGTCCTCTTCATCCCCTCTCTTCTATCCGTCTTCCTTATTTCAATTAAATTAGGCAAACAAGGTCATGCCTTTCCTTTTTTGTTTTATAAATGATTGAAAGGAATGTTTCAGACCTAGTTCTAGAAGCCTCATATGACTAATCAATCGAAAAATTATTATTTCATTCAAAATGTTCTAAGGCTTGGCTCTATTACAACCTAGAGTCAACTCTTGTGACAACAGAACTTAAGGGTGTCAGATGCTTTGGGCCCGAGGAGAAAGTGTGGGTGATTGGGCCCTAAGGGTGTAGGGCCTAGGCCCACATGGATTTAGGGTGTAAGTGGACCAAGGGTAAAGGGATATAGGTGTTGGGTAGAGGTAGGGGGCTAAGTATAGATGGAGCTAGGGTGCAAGAGGTGGGTGCTAAGGGAATAGTGTTAGGGGATTAGTTGGGAGGTGAGGACCAAAGGGAAGAGGGTTGTAGTGAGGGTGGTGAAGAATACATGGAAGAGGTAAGTGTATTTGGGATCCATTTGTGAAGGATTGAAGGCTAGGGGGGATAGGATATGGTGAATTAGGGGCCAAGGGTTATGGAAGAGGGTCTAGGGGCTAAGGTTATGGGTCGAGGGAATGTGGGAACTAGGGTGATAGGGCCCCAAACATAGGGATAAATGATGCGTAGATTCCTAATGGAAAGAATAGTGAATTAGCATAGAGGGGATAATCAAGGAACATGGCCCTAAGGAATATGGTCTAGGCGAATAGGTGATGAGATCCCAAGTGTTAAAAAATGTACCCCCTATAAACATGTGAAACTTCCCTTAGATTTCTAGACGCCTATACCAAGACAAAAAAAGTACAAGTGGACACTAACATCCCTTTAGGATCATTTTAAAGAATCAAAATGAGAAGGAGAGAAATGATATGATGTACCTTTTTCAATGTTTTTCCTCGCTACCTCCAATCCTTGATCTTGATATTCAAACTCCCTAGGACAAATTGAGATCTAGAATGGACAACAAAGGGAAACAATTATCTCGTACTCTACTTGATTAGATAAAACAAGTCTATCTATGAAGATTAGAGAAACAATAGATAAGCAAATGTAACAAGACATAAAACTTGAAGGAAATAGGCCAAGTATATATTGAATGAGAACCAATAAGAAGATACTTACAGACCATGATTGATGCTGCAACAACCTCTCCAAGCTCTCCTCATCCAACCCTTGCATGAATAAACCAAGATCAAAATGATGATACTTTCACTGATTTCTCCCCCCTTTTACCATGGAAATGCCTCCAATTTATAGGATTTGAGAGGCTCAACCACCTTGGATATTTTTGGAATTGGTTTAGGATATGGCTCCATAATTTATGATTTTCTCCTTAGATAAATCCATGGAGTAGGATTCGAGCTAAACTAACCCTGTCCTTTCAGAGTTGTCCCTTATAAAGAGGTGGGATTCACCATGATTTCATATAACCAAAATGGTGCTTCCTTAGAGTTGAATACAGGGCACCATGTCACTCCCTTATCATGGCATAGGGAGTACTGATGCTCCTTAAGCAGGGGAAGGGGAGCACCAGTCTTCTTAATTTCCCAAAAATGATAAAATTCCCAAGTAAAAAACATGTTTTGACTATTAGATGATAGGGATTATTCTTCTAACATGACTTAGGGGTTGTGACAAGTGTTTCCATGGTGTCTAATGAGTTTTGAAAATTAACAAAAATGTATGAGAAACGTTACGACACTTATGACACTTGCAACAGTTAAAGTGTGACACTTATGACACTTGCGACACTTATGATATGATTCCAAAGTGTGTAATTTCTACATGTAACACTAGGGGGGGTGATATGGATCTAGCATGAAGGTGATTAGGGTAGAGGAAAGGGCCCAATGGAAAAGGGAATTGGTGGCCCAGGGTAATGTGGGGATGCAGGTAGAGGTAGGGTCCAAAGAGTGGATGGGGTTGGGGATATAGTGTTACTTCAACTAATTCTTAGGTTTCTACCCTTGACAATATCAAGGCCTTGATACCCTTAACTAATGATAAAAAACTTGTGAGGGAACCAAAGTCTTCCTTAGAGGTCAAGGATACCTTCCATAGGTAATGTGCGATGCTTCAAAGAATTAGTCATGGATTTGGATCCTTAAGAATAGAGGGGAATAACAATTGAAAAAAGGTATGGGAATAAGCATAAAAAGGGCTAGGGTATGAGCATAGAATATATGGGTCCGGCGAGACATAGTGGTAGAGGATATATGGGTTCGGCGGGACATAGGGGAAGGGGGAATGTGGTGGGGTATTAGGGGGTTGGATAAGAGAGGAAAATGGGGAGGAGGTGAGAACATGTAAGGGGTGGATGGCTAGGGAAGGTGCAATGGTGGGATTGAAGTAAAGAGTGAGGATCCAAAGGGGATAGTGAGGAAGGGTGGAGGGGGAGGAGGAGGGGATGTGAGTGAGAGCTAGAGAAAATATGGAGATATGTGATATTAGGGTAGGTATGCATGAAAAGGCAGGATGAGAGGGGAAAAGGGAGATAATGTGAGAATATATGAAGGTTGGATAAAGTAAAGTAGGGTATATGTGAGTGGTGGGTATTAAATATAGGAGGAAGGAGCCAAGGGGAAGGGTGAGGTAGGAAAAAGGAGAAGCTAAAGAGGAGTTGAAGGTGGGGCATAGGGGAAGGGGAGATGTGGTTGTCTAGGGGATGGTGGAGATGAGGAGTAGAGGGGGTGGAGGGGCCTAAAGGGTTAGAAGAGGAGGTGAGTGGAGAGGTAAGGTGGATGGGTATGGGTGGAAAAGGGAGAGGGGAGAGAATAGGGGGAGATAGGTGAGAGAAGGGAAGGTGGGCATGACAGGGTGGTACAAGAGAGGTAAAGGGTGGATGGGTAGGGGAAGGATATAGGTGAAACTGAGATAGGTGAGACAAGAGTGGGTGATAGGTGATACTAGGATATGTGGGAATGAGGGGGTTGGGTGAGAGGGGAAAAGGGAGAGGAGGTGAGAAGGAGAAGATTGTTTCTACAACCCTGGCACACATACCTTATTCTCAAAACCATGTAGTGGCACCAAAATCCACAAAAATAGGCCAATGATAGTCTTAAGAGGCTATGCATGGTTTTTCAAGGCATCCTTCTTAGTCATAGATGTATAGAAATATCCTTTAGGTACTAACATCCATGTTTCTTCCCCTGGTCATGCCCAATGCCCCGAGATCCATACCAAGTCCTAAAAAATGTTAGTGGTACCTTTGTATCTAGTTAGAGGAAAATGATTCCCTTGATAGGTCATTAGTGGATGTTCAAAGTGTAATTCTTGTCCCAAAAATCCTATAATATACCTTTAGGGACTAACTCTTGGGTTTAATCCCATGACATATTCAAGTTTAAGATACTAATACTCAATGTTCAAAAAATCATAATCTTGACTATCCCCATAAAGAGACTAAGGATACCCTTGAAAAATGCTAGTGGGACCTATGTACTTAGTTATAGGAAAAGGATTTCCTTGATAGGTCATATTTTTCCATTCAAAGTGTCATTCTTGGCCCCAAAATCCTATAAGATTCCTTTAGGGACTAACTCTTGGGTTTGTTCCCCTGACCTATCCAAGTTCCAAAGACTCATACTCAATGTTCAAAAAATCATAATGATGAAAATCCTCATAAAGAGACTAAGGATACCCTTGAAAGGTATTTTGTGGTGGGTCAACATGTTTTTAATGGCCTTAGATTCCTCCAAACTTTATTTGGCACATTATTATTAAACCTACCTTATGAATGCAAACGAAGAGGGGTGAGAAGAGGGGGATATAGGTGAGGCATGGGGAGGTTGGAATGAGGGGGTGGTGTAATAGAGGAAAAGGAGGAGGAGGTGAGAAGATGTAAAGTGTGGAAGGGTAGGGGAGGGATGTAACATGCCTAGCCACCAATAGATTGGCCATGCTACTTCAAATCACACTTCAAGAACTAATTTCAAAATTTGATAACAATTAATTAATATAAGCATGAAAGAAATTCAATAACCACACATGCAATAATCAATAGTCATGCTAGACTTAAAAATAATTCTTAATTATTCCATGCACAAAAATAACCAACATGAAGGAACACTTAAAATACATATCTCATAGATAATAATTAATACATAGTAGAAATAAATATACAAGTGGAGAAACACATGACAAATAACACTTATATTTAATAAAACCAATCACCAACTAATTGTAGACCAAGGACGTTCCACCCAACCTTAGACATTGTTGTTCGAAGTCTCAACAGCAGGTCACCCTTGATCCAGGGCTATGAATCCATAAGGATAGGTTCTAGAGTAATAGTCAACTTCCTAAACTAGTCAACACTCAAGATCTATCAACATAAAAAAAATCGAAAGCACACCAACTCTTCTCTCTAGCCTGCACCACCCAAAGACAATGAACCCCCTTCATTTCCACGTAGTCCCTCAGGATGTCCACTTCATTCCAGTGCTCCATTTCATTTGTTCAATAATATCCATGCCGAGACTCTCAATATTCGTAGTTGTGAGCAAGGTTTAGCACATGTCAATGCATCCCAGGAATAAAAAAGCAACAATTCATGGCTATAATACACTAGTAATTACTACAATCAAAACAAAAATGGCTTATTTCCTTGACAATTCGTCCCCATGTCCCCACCAAGAAAAATAATGAATGAGAAATAATGAATGAATGAATGAACTAAATGATAGAGTGAAAGAGTGAACCCCCAAACAATGAAAAGAGGGGTTTATATATTTACTTGGAAATCAAGAACCACATGGCCTTTCCCCAAGAAGATCATGTAACCACTTTTCTCAATTAAAACCAATATGGGTAAATAAAATATAATAAAAATACTTAGGCCCTTTAGCCCCCCCTCTCGTGGAATCATATCCCCCTATAACTCTTATCCTTGTCCGTATTGTATCCAAGGATATATTTTATTATGTGCAATGGTAAACAAATATCACATTTCCTAGGCACTCCAAACCCTTTTAATTATTCAGGCACTCTGACCTTTCATTAAATAAAAAAAAATACATTATTAAATTGGGGAGTCAAAACCATGGTATTATATTCCCCTCCCGCTGATTTTGTCACTATCCTTAGTGCATATACAAAACAAAAACAAAAATTTCAAAATTCTTCAAAACATCATGGGTATTATACTTGCATGGCATCTTCATGCTCCCAAGTAGCATCTTCAGGACTGTAGAAGGTCCACTGAATATTTACTAGTCCCATGACTTGATTCCAAAGAATGTTTACTTTTGTGTTCAATATGTGCACCAACTGGACCTAGAAGTCTCCTTTTGGCTCCACTTGAATCAAATTCCAATAAATAACATGGTTAGGATCATGTACATACTTTTCAGAAAAGAGACATGAAATACATTATACACATTCATGGAAGCAGACAATGTAAGAATGTATGCAACTGGACCTATTCTGTCTAATATATCAAATGCACCAGTGAATCTGGCTACTAGCTTTGTACATTTTCCAAACTTTAATGAGCTCTTCTTGGGATTCACTTTCAAAAGCACATGCTCTCCAACTTTAAATTCTCTATTTTTCCTTTTCTTATTTGCATAAATCTTCTATCTATCACGTGTTTCCTTCAAATTTTGCTTAATTTTAACCATCTGGTCTTCCATATCCTTAAGTAATTATGGACCAAACACTACTCTATCTGTTGGGTTGTCTCAACTCACCAGAGTATTGCATTTTCTACCATACAAAGCTTCAAATGGACTCATCTTCAATGAATCTTGATACCCATTATTATAGGAAAACTCAATCAAATGCAGGTAATCTTCCCACTTAGATGGCTTATCCATCACATACATTATCATCATGTCTTCCATCAATTGGTTGACTCTCTCTGTCTTCCCATCTGACTATGGATGGTATGATGTGCTAAAGTTCATATTTGTACCAAATCCTTTAAATAATTTCCTCCTTAAATTTGAAGTGAACTTTGTGTCTTTGTCTAAAACAATTTCCTTAGGTATTCCATGCATTCTAGTAATTTACTTTATGTAAACTTATGCAATATTAGTTGTTGTATGAATCATTTTTACAAGAACAAAATGAGCATCCTTTGTCAATTTATCAACCGCTACCATTATTGAATCATGTTGCCTTGTTTTCCTGGGAAACTTAGTAATAAAATCAATGGTTACCACTTCACACTTCTTCTTTAGAATTAGAAATGGTTGTAAAAAATCCATTGGGTGTCTATGCCCAACCTTCACTCTATGACATTCCATACATATAGACATGTAATAAAAAACATCATTCTTCATCCCAAGCCAAAATAATTGGCTTCTTACTGTTGCATTTGTTTTCTAGTAACTGGGATGTCCAACATATGGAACATTATGAATTTATTTTAATAACAAATTCCTAATTTCTTCGGAGTTAGGAACATAAACTCTATTTTTAGGCATAAGTAATCCATATTCCTTCATCTTAAACTCTTTAATTTTCTATTGTACATTTTCCCACTGTACAATTTCTTTTATCTGTAGGTAATGATGGCCTGTAACAATAACATTTAAAAATTTTCTCTTTAAATTTGAATGATACACACTAATGGCTGCAGCATGCATGAGATGTACTCTTCTATTAAGTGCATCAACCAATTTATTTTCTTTTCCTTTGATATGCTTGATGTCAAAGTCATACTCACTTAAAAATTCCATCCATTTTGTCTCCTGACATTCAAAGTTGGTTATTCAAAAGGATATTTCAGACCATTATGGTTTGTCCTTAATTCAAATCTCTTTCCCATGAGATAATTCCTCCACATATTCAATGCATGAAATATGGTGGAAATCTACAAATCATATGTGGCATAATTACTATCATGTTCTTTAAGATTTCCAGATTCATAACTAATGACATGTCCATTTTGAGTGAGGACTTCACCAAGTCCTTCCTTGCATGCATCTGTACATACCAAAAAATTCTTATTTGGGTCAACAATATTTAAAATAGGTGCATTAGTAAATAATTCATTTAACAAATTAAAATTATCTTCACACTTTGATGTCCATTCAAATTTGATTCCCTTCTTTTTTAAAGAAGTGATGGGATGGGAAATCTTAGAGAACCCTTCTATAAATCTCCTATAATATCTTCCAAATCCCATGAAATATTTTATTTATGAAACATTCCTGGGTGTTGGCCATCCTCTAATGGCTTCAATATTCTCTAGATCTATTGATATACCTTCTTCTGAAATAATGTGCCCCAAATAATGGATCTGTTCTTGGTAAAAAGTACACTTACTAATATTGGAATAAATATAATGTTCCCTTAGCACTTGCAACACCAACCTCAAGTGATGTTCATGTTCTTCCTCAGACGTAAAACAAATAAGTATGTCATCCAATAACACAATGAAAAACTTGTCTAGATAAGTTTTGAATAAGCCATTCATTAAACACATAAATACAGTTGGTGCATTGGTCAGTCCAAATGACACCACTACAAATTCATAATGTCCATACCTAGTTCTAAAGGTTGTCTTACTGATGTCTTCTTCCTTGATTCTTACACGGTGGTATCCTAATCTCAAGTCTATCTTTGAAAATACCTTTTCCCCTCTTAGCTAGTCAAAGATGTCATAAATTATGGGTAGACGGTATTTTTTCTTCACAGTGGCTATATTCAACTGTCTAAAGTCAATACACAACCTCAATGTTCCATCCTTATTTTTGATAAAGAGTACGGGTGCTCCCCAAGGTGAAACACTTCGACATATGTACCCTTTCTTCAATAATTCTTCCAGATTCATTTGTAATTCCTTTAATTCTAGTGTACTCATTATGTAAGGTGTTTTTGATACCAGGCCAACTCTTGGTACTAAATCAATAGAGAAATATATTTTCCTCTTTGTTGGAAATGCTGGTATTTCTTGGAATACATTTTCAAACTCTTTCAATACTAAAAAATCTTCAAGGCTTGGCCCTTTTTTCCTTTCTATATCCTCCACATGAGTGGAACACAATTGAAATCCTTTCGTGAAACATCTCTTCAATTGTAATGATGAAATATACCTTATAGAAATCAGTATTGGAATTCATTTCATAGTGCTCTATTTTACTTCTTCATCAAGACACATAAATGTCTTGTTATGAAAATCTAGGACATCATTATGCCTATCCAACAAATTCATTCTAATTAGGATATCATAAGATTGCAATGGTATGAGATTAATATCAAAAACTTCATTTACTCCATTCATATTTATTGGACAACTTCTCACAGTCTCATTGATCCTTCTTTTGGTTCCAGTGGCTAGATGAACCAAACTTGGATTTTCAAGTTTACTTTTCTCCAAATGAAATACATCAGCTATTTTAGAATCAATGTAACAATGTTGCTCTTGAATCTATTAAAATAACAAATGGATGATTAATGATATTACCTTCCACCTCAATCATATGGGATTGATGTTCTACTTGTGGATATTTTAAGGCTGCATATATTTTTGGAATACTTCTGCCCATGTCTTCTATTGTTGTAGCCTCTTGTATTTTGTTCATGGTATTCATTTTTTCTTCTTAGTTAGTGTAATCCTTGTACATGCTATTTTCTTTGCATACCCAACATTTGATTGGTGTTCTTCCCCTTTTTCCTAAGGAGTCTTCTCTCTTGGATTTATTCTTAGCATATTGATCTTGTTGATTTTTGTTAGGATATTTTCTGTTGAAAGGGGGTTTAAATCCATTCCTCCTATGATCATATTTATCCTTCTTATCCCTCCAAGACTTGTGAAAAAATAATTTTCCCTTGTCTTTCTCATACATGTACTTATTCTTTCTAATGGTCTCTATCAAAGTTTTGGGCTCATCATATTGAATTTTATCTTTATAAAATGATGGAAGCCCACTAAAAAACCTATGTATCTTCACCTTCTCATCCTTGATAAACCACACATACTTCAACAATCCCAATAATTTGTTTTTCATGTTCTCCCATGGTCATGCTTCCCAACCCGAGTTCAAAGAAATATTGCATATTCTTGTCATAGAAGTGCTATGAAATTCACTCCTTCTAAAAATATCTCTTGAACTACTTCTAAGTGATATTAATCTCATTAATGTGCTCAACTTGCTTCTAATTATCCCACCACATAACATATTTTCCATCCAAATGGTATGTGAGAATTCTTACTTCTAGGTTAGATGAGTAGTTGTGAAACTATAAATTCTTCATGATTCCAAGAAACCAGGCTTCAACATCATCTTCCCTTTCTATTTCAAAAACCAAGGATGGTGGCTTAATCTTCCTCACCTCTCCTTGAAAATTGTCCAATTCATGTCTTCTTCTTTGGTGCCTAACATGGGACACTTCTGGACTGCTTATGAAGTCTTCAAAGGAATACAATTTCTTTGTTGAGTAAGGAGGTGAGTGATGTCTATGAGTTCCTCTAGAACTTATTGAATGATTAGTTCTTTTGTATTTATATCTTCTTTCATGAGTTCTACCTTCTTCCTCATGTCTTGAGTCTGGTCCATTCTTTGTTTTCCTTTGCCAATGATTTAGGATTTGCATAATTTGAGCATTGATTTGATTTTTTTCTCTCATCATATTCTCATTTTATACTTTGTAACTCTGCACTTCTATTCTTAAGCTTCTCACAATATCTATTAATGTTTATTGTTCCCCTCTACTCCTGTGCCCATTTGATTCTGTCTTTACATTACCAACATTGATATTTTGATCTTTGGCTTCTATCTCATGATTGAAAGCTCCCTCTCCTTCATCCATGTCCCAAATATGAATTCTTATCTTGAACTAATATGTTTATATCACCTAATTATGAAAAATGTGCAATCAACCATTTTTGTTAGAATTATGCATATTATAAAATTTGTCAATTAAGGATACAAGTCCTTTTTCTGATCAACTCATGAAGAATTATATCAAAATTATCCAAATTATAATAATTCTAGGTTATTATATTCCAATTCATATTTCCAACGACTATACTCTTGCCTCAGTCTGATCTCTGAGCTGAAAGTTATGGCTTCTTGAAAAATTCATTTTCACCTCATTTGTACATTTTATCGATGAAAACTTCTATCAAATGCAGGGGAAAATATGTCAGGAACTAGAGAAACTTTTGTATGAAACATAGATAATAATAATGACAGGAAAATCACAAAATCTATCATATTTTCAATTTGATGCTCTAGTAAAAGACTGCAACAATCTGGAAATGACAACTTTGTCATTTTTCACCCCCTTTCCAAACTTAGATTTTTTAGAAAAACTGGCTAAGTCTCAATCTATGCACTTCTAAAAAAATTTTAATAAACCAAATTTTATTTTCTTAATGAGTACATAAAATGTTGAGTAAATAAGTTTTTTATTTTTGTGATATGGTGTCACTTTTCCCCCTTTGAAAATATAAAAAATCCTCAAAAAGTAGCCCGAAATAATGGATTTTTGGCCTATTTCAACATCCTCATTCCAATCCCCATATAATTCATTCAACTCCTTCATGGATTATTTCCATGTCTTCTTTTTGGAATCTCTCCAAGAATTCATCTTAATTTGGATCTCTGCAAATGATTTGGACGCAGATCTTTAAAAACCATTATTTTGCAATTTCTAACAAATCCAAGAAGAAATGGGAAATGGCCCTCTTTGGAACTTTTGTAGATATCCTCTCTGTGGAAAAAATCCAAAAGTTTCATTTCTATATGACTTAATATGTTGTAGTTATGGTCAGGATAAGAAAATAGCTCCAAACTTGGTTTTTTTTTTTTTTTAAACTGGACAATATTGCCTATGAGGCAATATGCTGACCTGGATGATGACCTGGAGGTGATCTTCACTTGACATGGAATCCACCACCGACCCATGAGACGCCTCTTCCCTACTTCCTATTATAACATCCCTTCAATCTTCATCGTCGATCTCCAATCATAAAAAATTTGGACCATTGATCCGCTCTCTATTGGCGATTGACGATCGACGATTTATTTTGTAAACCAATATTTTCCATTGATCTCACTAGTGCCTTATCATCGACCATCAACCATTTTTCATAGAAAACCAAAACTTTTCCCATGAATCTCTCTGATCCACGATCATTGACGATCGACCATAAATAAATACCTTCAATGAATAACTTAGTTACAATTTCACCAAACCCCGACCATCGGTTGTCGACCATCTCTTGTACAACATGGAAACATTTTTGACATGACATGACACATACGTGATGACATGTCATTACATGTCTTCCCGAGGCATCAACTAGGATGACGTGGTATGACACATGACCCTCCTCTTCAAAGAAATTTGAACTTCACACCATTGATAGTTTGTCTTGGAAGAAATTTCAACTTCACACTAAATATTTCAACCCCTAACCATCATCCATTGGTGATAGAAGATTTCCTTTGGATGCATGAAATCCCTTCACAAAAACTTTTCAATCCCCGACCATCAACCATTGGAGATCGAATATTTTCTTTTGATGCATCGAACTTTCACCAAATTCTGTTGATCTCTGATCATTGGCCATTGATGATCAAATATGTCTCTTGGTTGAATAAAGTATTTTCCAAAAATGTTGATCCAACCATTGACCATCGATGAATTTATTTGACGATCTTCAACACTTAAAAATTTCAGCAAAAACCTACGTGAATATAGGCCATTGATTGATCCGGATTTAGGAACGGAACAAATTGATTAACATACTGAAGACAATAAACATAGAGATAGGAAGAATAACACAAATATCCAGTGAACAATATATTCTATTAAATAATGAAATAGGATGAAACTGTAAAACTGCAGAACTGAAACTTGCTCGAATGGTGGTAGCTATCTTTGAGAAGAGATGTGGATGCTACGCGCATTTGCTTGAGAAGAATGGATTACAATGAGGCTCCAGAGGCCCTTTTCATATTACTTATGAATTCCAAAGCCCTAGACATCCAAAAACATAACCCTAGAAGGTGAAATGCCAAAAGTCATGTGGGCCCTATGGGTAAGTTGGTGTAATTTGGTACCTCAACTTCCTAGGGTCATAACTTTTTCATACGACCTCTGTTTTAGGCGTGTGATAGCCTGTTGGAAAGGTATTTAAGAGAAATACACATGCTACCATCAAACTCTCACTTCATCTACAAATTGATTGTGGTGAGCCAAAAAAACAACGTTTAGGGCCCCAAAACAACCCTGAAAGTACAACAAGATGTGATGACATGAAAACATACAAAATAAGATAGTTATATTAGGCGAGAGACCACCCGTATCTACCTGGAGAATGTGGGGGGCTTCAGACAATTCCAGAAGTGTAGAACTCACAATTATAAAGCAATACAGAAGGACGTGTTGAACAAGAAAGAACACAAGGAGCCAGTTGGAATAGGTGGGTGGCCACCAATATCCACCTGGATCATTGATATCCCACTCGAAATGATCATGACTGTTTATTTTCTTCGACTTCCCAAACAACCAAAAATGAATACAGACAATCCATCTTCCTCATTTTCAAAACTATTGAAATTAATCTCGGTCGTTGACCTGGTAACCTTGCCAAACATTGAAACCTTGTAATTTTTAAATTTATCAAGGGTGAATCTGGGTCATTGATCTCGATATCGAACACGATCTTGGTCATCGATTCTTTCAACTCTATCTAGTGCTACAATGGACATTAAAAATCAAAATTTTGACTTTGTAGGTTGAATTAAACTCTGCAACTTGACCGATCGATGTCATTAAACATCTCAAATAATTACAGGTTATTTAAAAATTGAATTTGCTCACAAATTTAGGGAAATTCTCTCTAATTTTCCACCATTTCCCCCCAAATTCACTTAGACCGAAGTCTGCAACAATAAATTTCCCAAATTTGCACTCATCTTGGCCCATACCAGTCTGGTGTTTGAACCAAAATATCTAATACCACTCTATAATGTACCCAACCCTTACTAGGTTGTCCACACTACTTCAAATCACACTTCAAGATTTTATTTTGAATTCTGATAGAAATTAATTATTAAAGAGACATGAAAGAAATGTAATAACTGTACATGCAATAATCAAGATTTATTCTAGACTTAAAATAATGCTTAATTATGCTTTGCACAACAATAGCCAGCATACATGCACATTAAAAATATAGATCTAGGAGATACTAATTAATACACAACGGAAATACATATACAAGAAGAGAAACATATGACATAGATAAATTATCTTAATAAAACCAATCACCAACTAGTTGCAGACCAAGGATGTTCCAATGAACCGTAGACACTATTGTTCCAAGTCTCAACAATAGGTCACCCCGAGCCAGGGATATGAATCCACAAGGATGGATTCCAAAGTGACACTTAGCTTCCAAAAAAATTCAACACTCAATCTCTCACATGTTTCTCAACACACAACAATCCAAGGTACACACAACAACCCAGTGTCAACACTCAATCTCTCACATGTTTCTCTAACCTACACCACCCAATGACAATGAACCCCATTCATTGCCATGCAGTTCCTTAGGTTCTCCACTTCTTTCCAGGGATCTAGTGCATCTGGTAAAGAATATCTATGTCGAGACTCTCAGGATTCACATTTGTGAGAAAGGTTTAGCACATGCCAATGCATCTCATGAATACATGCACCAATTCATGGTTGGAATACAACAGTAATTACTACAGCCAGTAAAAAAATGGCTTCTTTCTTTAGAAATTCATCCCCATGTCCCCACCAAGAACAAGAATGAATGAGGGATGATGAACTAATTAATGAACCAAATGATAGAGTAAAAGATTAAACCCCCAAACAACACAAAAATAGGTTTATATATTTACTTGGAAATCAAGAACCACATGGCCTTTCCCTAAGAAGCTCATGTAACCACTTTTCTCAATTAAAACCAATATGTGTAAACAAAATATAATAAAAATACTTAGCTCCTTTATCCCCCTCTCTCATGGAATCATATCCCCCTATGACTCTTTTCCTTGTCTGTCTTGCAGCTAGAGATGGATTTTATTATTTTCAATGATAAAAAATATTACATTTCTTATGAACTCAAAGCCCTTTTTATTGATCATGAATTCTAACCTTTTATCATATAAAAAAAATACAATATTAATTTGGGGACTCCAAATCAAGGTATAGCAAGAGAGATATGCAACACCATGAGATAGGTGAGACAAGAGTGGGAGATGAGTGAGACCAAGAGATATGGGCATGAGGAGGTGGAGCAAGAGTGGTGTATGGGGAGGAGGCGAGAAGAGGTAGATCACTTCTAAGGCCTTGGGACACATACTTTCTTCTCAAAACCACCTAGTGGCACTGCCATCCACAATAATAGGCCAATGATACTCTTAAGAGGTCATGTGTGGTTGTTGAAGGAATTCTCCTTGGCCTTAGATGACTAGAAGCTTTATTTAGGGCATAGATGATTTTAGGGGATAAATTTCTCCAATGGGATAATTTTCCATGTTTTTCCCAAAAAACAATTCACAATTTCAATTTTTTCTAAAACCGATTCTCCCAAATTTCATAGAATAAAATTATTTTACCTTGAAAACCACCAAAATTTTAAAGAAACTATATAAAATCCCTAGAAATTTGAATATTTTTACAAAACTATCGCCAAACATTTTACATTTTGCATATTAAGGACTAGTAAGATTAGACCATGTTTCTACATTTTAATATGCATTTCCATCATTAAAATTATCCTTTCTTTAGGGCCTAACATTCATGTTTCCTCCCCTGGCCATGTCCAAGGCCCTGCGACCTATACCTAGTACTAAAAAATTCTAGTGGTACTTATATACCTAGTTAGAGGGAAATGATGCCATTGATATCTCATTTGTGGTTGTTCAAAGTGTCATTCTTGGCTCCAAATTCCTATAAGCTTTCATTAGGGCCTAACTCTTGGGTTTTTTCCCTTGGCCCTAGATGCCTACAAGATTTCTTTGGACTTGTGAATAATTAGTAAAAAAAGCACATGTGTGTTCGTAGAACATGCACACTCTAGAATGCACACACTCTCTAGAACATGTGCACATTCAATTTATTTCATTTTTTTTCCGGGTGGGAGTGACAAATATAGCATACATGTTTGTTGATATGGTTTCCTCATATTTAGGCTTGGAGTGAGAAACCTGGTGGTTTGGATTGCAAATACATTAAAAACTTTATTTTTATGAATACCTCTCGATAAATCTATTTTTGACATTATTTTTGTACTAGCTACATAAATCCCTCGTCAATGAAACTACAAACACATATAGAGTTCGACTATGAAGATTCCAAATATATAATTAAAAAGTATATATATCATTTACTATTTTTAATATATTTTTGTCTATACATAGATTAGAATCTTAAAATACATGCCTCTTTTATTTCTGGTATAACACTTTATCACCTTAACCATTTTTAAAATAATTTATAAGATACACTAGTATAGAATGATATCTTCAATCTAAAAATAAATAAATAATTGTTTGATAATGCTAAGACCCTCATACCTTTCATTAATGCATGGCCTTGTAATTTGAAGGATATAATATCTTTCATAGTTAAAAAAAAAAAATACAAAATTAACATTATAGAGTGAGTGCATGAAGTTGGTGGGTACATCCACTTAGCATGCCACATAGGAATATTCTCAAGAATGCGTGCACATTCATGTCATGCCATTTTAAGGGCCCACGGGTGCAATTTGTGGCCATTTGGACCACACCATGTTGCATGTTTTTAGATTGATTGAGCAAATTGAAGAAGGGGAGAGGTATGGAAGCATCCATTAGTAACCAAACAAGAAAGCAAGATGTTTGCAAGAAAGAGTTCTTGTTAGTAAGTGACCAACCACCATTCTTGTGGCTCTTTATTTGTAATTATAAATGCTAGTGAATCACATGGTGGGGTTATAGGTTTGATTTTACTAGTGGTAAGAAGTGCTTGAATCTATATGTTGATAAGTAAGTGGGTGTGTTGGGAGGGGAGACATAAAGGAATAAATTAATTTTATGTTGGATATGTTGTGAAGGGGTAAATCCTTGGGGTTTAGTAAAAATATCATTATAATATATGATAATAGGTGTAAGGGAGTCTAGATATTGAATAGTTTGATCAAGTTTGGCCTCAACTGACACAAATGTGTAAGAATGTATGGAGTGTCGCTTGTCAGAAAATTTCATTGTCGAAGAGAGGTGCTTTTTTAGGTGTGGATAAGGAATGTAAGTGATATTTGTGGCTATATTTAGTGAGGGTGTTAGAGTTCATGAGATACATATTGAATGATGTATATAAAACTAACATGTCTTACCCAATATCAATTTTGCACAATCTAGGGGGGTGGTATTGAGAGAAAAATATAACTTCAAATTTCTAAGAAACAAATAAGGATTAAACACCTTCATTTACCTATCCTAAGTGGTAATGGTTAGGTGACAAATGAATGGAAGAGCCAACTCTAGCTAACTAAACATTTGATAAAAAAATATGCATGCAACCATGTACAAATGAAGTATGAATAAAGTATATTAATACTAATCACATATTATATTTAAGCGCATCTCATATTTAAGCCCTACTCCCTATCCTTACATGGGATTCCAATACCACATTGGTCTTACAAGGGGATTTGCATGACCTTCTAAAAAGGTAGTATATTTATTAATAAAGTTTAATAGTGAAGGAAATACAATTGGATATGAACATATTATAAATTATGAATTCAATTTACAATTACTTAAGATTGTTCACAATGATGTTGTTTGTAGGTTGTTTCCACTCACCTTTTAAAAATAAGAAACTTGTGGAATTGGTATAAGATCATAAAATTGTCTCAGAGAAAATCCAGGTATGTATTTGTGATTTTTTTATTGTTTTTTAAATTTCTTAAACTACATATTTGCATGTTTTTGTAATTTTTTATTTTAATTAAAAAAATATGACCTAATTAATAGAATTCCCTTATTAATTTGCATGAGAATAATTAATATGGAACCTAGAGACAATCAAAACCCCACACATGAACATGAAGGTGTAGAAAACCCCAACCCACCACAAACACCAAACATAAACACACAAATTGATGAAGGGTTGACCACTTTGAGATCAATTGTCCATGAATTAAAGGGTACAAGATAGCCTATCCAATTGTCATTTTCCAATTCATTGGACACCAATTCATCTTTCATTGCAAGTTCCCAAGGAATAGGATGTTCAATTATTACAGGGCTAGGATGTTCGAGTATTACAGGGCTAGGATGTTCAAATATTACAGGGCTAGGATGTTTGAGTATTGCAGGACTGGACTCGATAAAAACCAAGTCAGAGACTTCAATATTTTGAAACACGATTTGATGTCTCTATTTATTGATCCTAGATCTGGACTACAACCACCTGTCAATATGAAGTGTATTTGTATGGATTGGTGCATCCACCCGCAATTTAGTGATAACTGGATGGATAGATAGTTCATGGTGTTTGAAAAACCTCCCTGGAATAATAAGGAGGTGCCTCTATATTTCTTGAGGAAATTATGGGAGAAATGTATTTTGGTTCACGATGTCAACTATTTTGACATTGGTTATTTCTAGGGTGTGGATCTAGGGTCCGTACAGGAAAGACGGTCTAGGGTCCGCACAGGAAAGAGAGTGTGATAGGAGTGACCCTATGCTAGGTCCTCGTCCTCCTAGGTGAAGGTATAGCTCCCCTTCCCAACATCCTCCCATTGTAGAGGGCATCCAACATGAATAAGTATATTTATTAGCATTGACTCGGAGTCTAGTTTAGCATGGGATTTTGGTTGCACTATCTCGGCAGGAGATGCCTACTAGTGACGTTGGTAGAGGGGTCAGACCTTCAACCCCTACAATAGAGTATAGCTGGGAGAGGGCACATGGACATAACAATGATTTATGTGAGCCTCATAAATGCTCAAGTTGTAGGAAGACTTGTTATGGGTCGATGGACGTTGGCGTACATAAGAGTTTCATGATATATATATATATATATATATATATATATATTATGTGTATCTATTTCGATATATTATTGAATGATGTTTTTCATTTTCTATTCCCCTATAGAACACCCTCTACGTTGATAGATGCATCAATGTCTATCTCCACCACTCATGCAATAGTAGAGGAAACCTATTCATTAGGTGTACCGCATACACATGTATGTGTCAAATTTGATAAATTCACCATAATGATTTATTTATTTTCTAACATCCTCAAATATAATGTTATTGTGTTTCTACAGGTTTAATTACCATACAGTGACAAGAAATGTCCACATGGGATGTACAAGTCACCATATTAACATGTATCATGTGTTGATTTAAATCTCGTTTAAATCTCATTTTTTTTTGTTTATGTTGTTGAATTTTACTTTTTGGTACTAATAACAATATTATTAATATGTATGTCGGTTGCATAACTTTTCTCCAGTTACAGGGCTAGTCTAGTTCTTTGGAACCCTGCCATAACTCTTGGGTTACATGTTCTCAGGCCAAGGGTTATACTATCCCTTGTACAACCCATGGGGGTTTATATCCACTCACCCCCACCATATTTCATATCCCATGAATCCTTAGTGGTTTCACCTACATTCAACCCACCAACACCACCTCTTACATCACATCCATCTACAGTGGATGCACTCGTACACCACCCACCACCACCACCATTTCCATCTACTCCATCCATCAAGGCTTCCACAATAGATGTTACCTCGAAGAAGGTTGTACAACTGAGTGCTCCACCTTCTAGAAACTCTCCACCGTTTCCTGAGTTATTCATGGTGAGATAATGTGTTGATGATTGATTTTTATGTATCAATTTTAATGATCAATGGATTTAATTTTATGCATATTTGTTTAAATTTCATGATTTCATCCTTGTAACTGGTGTAGGGTGGAATCATTGAGAGATTAGGGTCACAGAGGAGGGTAACACCTCCACGATTGTCAATATCATCTGAGGTGAGTTATCTTAGGTTGAATTACAAAGTACCATTTTGTAAGTCTTTTAATTCATTGTGGAAAAACAATTATAAGAATGTTGTTTCCTTGTCTAGTCTCGAGAGCGATGGACCATGCCTAGGTACAAAACCACTCGAGGTTCTTCTTCGAGTAAGAGAAGAAATATTTATTTCTGGGATGCTCTTGAGGGTTGCAATGGTCAATGAGTGACCATGGATTGCCATTTTGTATATAGGACACCATATGGAAATTTTCTATGTTACGATACTTGTTTCTATTTTGTATATTGGGAATGATGTGCCATTTTGTAAAAAAAGTGCAGTTTAGATGATGTTGAACACACACACACACACACACACACACGCATATTTCATGACACACTTTTTTATGAATTTCTATGTTTGTTTATTTTATGTTGAGGAATGTATGGTCCTTAACTAGATTTGGGTAAACACATGGCTCTCGTTTTGCTAGTTACAGTCATGTGGAACATATGGCATACAAACCATTGATATTATCAATCCTTTCTCTCCTATTATATCACTCAAACCACTCTAATCAATATCTTGTAAAATTCAAGGTTAAATATATCAAACTTAGTTATATGCATGAGGCCAAATTATTAAAATCATATGATACAAATGAAACATATATATAATTGAGACTTACTACAAGGGTTTTGGGAGAACTTGATGAACTTGTAAAGATTTCAAAGAAAATTTTAAGGGCTAAATTTTTCCATTTGGCTATTTTTCCACTTAATGTATTAAAGAAAAAAACTATTCACCAATTTCCATTTTCCCCAAAAGTGTTAATGCCAAAAAATAATTCCAACCACAACGTACTAATGGAAGCCTATATGAACGAATTTGCATCTTAATATGGTCATAATAATGTTGAAAAGTACATCCAAACAAATTTATTAACCATTATATAAGAAAATGATATAATTTTCCTTTTGCAATTTTCCTCTTAATCATGTCATGTTTCAAAATCACATGACATTGGGTCTTGTGACACCTAATTGACCTTGTCTTTCCTTGGCTTTCCTTTCCTTGTCTTGAATTTCCATGTCATTCCTTGCATTTCCATTCCTTTCCTTTCCATGTATAGATTTTCCTTGCCTTGCGTTGAATTTCCATGCAATGCCTTTCCTTTCCATGCCTTTCCTTTTGCTTTCCATGCCTTGCATTTCCTTGACTTTCCTTCCATTGGATTTCCTTGCCTTACCTTGCATTTCCTTGCCTTGCCTTTACTTTCCATGTCTATCCTTTCCTTTCCTTGCATTGTCTTGCCTTTCCTTGACTTTCCATGTCATGCCTTGCCTCTTCATTCATTGCATTTCATTTCCTTGCCTTGCCATACCTAAACATAGACCTAGACCTAGATCCTTCCTTGTCATGCCTTGCCTTTTATTTCCATGTATATATTTTCCTTTCCTTACATTGTCTTGCCTTACGTTGACTTTCCATGCCATGCCCCACATTTCCTTGACTTTCCTTGCATTGCATTTCCTTGCCTTACCTTGTGTTTCCTTACCATGCCTTGTATTGCATTTCCTTGTGTTACATTTTCTTTCCATGCCTTGTCTTTCCTTTCCTTTCCTTGGCATACATAGACCTATACATATACCTATACCTTAAATTTCCATGTATTTCCATGCCTTTCCTTGCCATGTCTAGACTTTCCTTGTCTTACCTTTCCTTACCATGCCATGCCTTTCCTTTCCATGCCTTGCCTTTCCTTACCATGCCTTTATTTTCCTTACCATGCCTTAAATTTCCTTT
>SNQJ01S0024994.1:3691-14623 GCA_010110895.2 Picea sitchensis
CCACCATTAGATGAGGAGGGGCAGTTGATTCTAATTCCAGAAGAGGTGTTGGAGACCAGAGAGAGGAAATTAAGGAACATGAGCATCAAAGAGTACCTAATCAAATGGAAAAATCTACCTATCGAGGACGTTACTTGGGAAGGAGAGCAGATATTGCAACACCCCGGATTACAGTTACTTGAGGACAAGCAATCTCAAACGGGGAGGACTGTAATGTCCCCGTTGGTCTAGGAGGCATAAGGAATGGTTCCGCTAGCCTAAATTGGTTCCCGTAGGCTAATTCGGAAAAGTTACTTAGGGAACTCAACTTTTGCCTAGGAAATGACTTTATAAAGTGAAAAGGGGGAAAAGGGAGACATGGGTCTTAGGAAAAATAAAGTCACTTTTAAATTATAAAGTGTGCAAGCATAAAGTGACTTTATAAGAAAATTAAAAGTAAAGTGAGCGGGAATTACTTCAATGAGAAATAAAAAAGGGGAAAAGAGGAGGCGCCCCTCATTCTTGTCATTGTGATTTTGAGAAAAAGAATTTGGAGAGCTCTTGGAGAGTTTTCTAAGGCTTTTGGAAACCCTTGCATTTACCTCTGGTTTCGGTGTTGCAACGATACACCCTAATCAATTTGAGGAAGGAATCACTTCAGATTTCTTCATTGGATTCACTGTAGCTGAGTTATCTTCATGGTGGTTATTTTCTTGCATATTGAAATCAATTTTTAGCCACAAGAGGGTGAGTTTGGGTTGATCATTGGACATTTGAATATCCATTTCTGTGTGTGGGGGGCGATTTATCTTCCTTTGGGATCGAGATTCTCAGATCTAGGCGCATATATTTGTTGTTGGGCACTATTTATGTGGCAAGGACCGAGCCTGGGTGGTTTTCCTTGAGTTTGGGCGCATATCTCACAGGCTGGGAGTAATATCTCATGAGTGGGACCGATTTACCTTGATAAAATCACGCCATAGATATAAGGAGAGGAGAGACACCTGCTGCGACTTGATGGGGGCGAATTTTATGGGCACATGGTGAAGCAAAGCTGAGTTAGGGAGTTGATGAATTGTTTACATAATTGTTGGGCGAATTCTAGATCATATGGTCAAGTTCTGAGCCTATCCCCTTCAGTCTGAGTGTAATCCCCTTGACAGGGCATGCACAAGAGCACACATTAGCTTACATTGGTTCTAGGCAGAGTCCATCCTGTTCGGGAAACTTACCATTAAAGGAGTTCGTGGGGGTTCCTCTTCATACCAGATTTACTCAGTATAACACTGTTGCAAATCATCTTACTCTACATGACTGTCAACTCATTGAATATTGTTGCTGATATAATTATGTCCCACCACCTGATCATATACATTTCGAAAGGCATCTACAGAGCTTACATCTCAAGTTCTTCTATTCTATATTTGATGTGTATTGTTGTTATTGTCATAAGTGTATTCTCAGCCATTGAACTAATATAGTGCAACAATAATTTGGACTGTGTTAAGATTTGTTTGGGGGTTCGTAGAGTATCTAAATCAACATATATTCTTTGGTAATACAAATCCATACAAATTGCTTTTTATATCATCCCAATTATCAAATTGATTGTTGTCATAAATTGTCATTGAACTGTTTGACAAAAATCCGTCAACCAAATTTTGAGAAAAAATTGTATAATCAAGTCAAAAAATATTACAACATTCCTCTCTATTTTCTCTCCTATTTCTTTTTTTCTTTTACATTTAATTCTTTTTCATTTTCTTTAGTATATATTTTTTAGAACTTGTATTGTCTTTTAAATATAACTTTCATTAATTATTGAATTGCATTTAGTAAGTAAAAACCTTAAAACGATTCGAAATCAACAATATTAAAATATTATTAAACCATAAAAGATATGGAGATTATTGTTAGTTGTATTTAATAATAATTTTTGAAACATGTTTAAGGAATACTTACTTTCACATGGGAAGTACTCAAGTAATTTGGTATTTTCAATATTCATTTCATATTTGAAATTAATATTTTATTTATTTTAAAATTTAAAATTTATAATTTATAATTTATAATTTATAATCTATAATTTCAACTTAAAATATTGTACATTCAAAAGGGTTGATGGTAAAAGACCTGCACATATATGTGGTGAAGGATCCCAGATGACTAAAAGAATATAAATGAATGAAGAGGCTAAATACTTTTTAAACTTACATGTTGCTAGATACTTTTTAAGCTTAGGATAGTTTTATAATAAATAATAAATAGCATATTTCATGAGGATGGAGAAATAATTAAAGTTTTCTTTAATGTACAATCGGAGCTACTTTTCAAAATAGATTGTTTTCCGTATGTTATAAAAAAATATTGATTATTTTAATTATAATAATAATTTAAATTTAAAATTTTATTATAATTTATTTATATATTTATATTTTAAAAATAATAATAACAATTAAGTTTTTTATAATTATTATATTTTATAAAAATTTAAAAATTTTATTTTTAAAATTTTATTTCAATTAAATTAATGCATAATAAAGAAGTTACTCTAAAGAATTTCGAATTTTATGATAATGACAATGATGAATACTCCAACACTTAGTTGAATTAGACAATGTATATTCAACATTACATTCTTCGATGAAGAATCTTCAACTACTTGTTTCATTTATTTATTGTTTTAAATTTTATCATATATATTTATTACATTCTTCGATGAAGAATTTTCAACATTGCCTAAACCACAGTTAAGTTTAGATCGAAGTCNAAAAAATAATAATAATTAAGTTTTTATTTTTAATTAATTTTTTTATAATTATTATATTTTATAAAAAAATTAAAAATTTTATTTTAATTAAATTAATGCATAATAAAAAAGTTAGTCTAAAGAATTTCGAATCTTATGATAATGACAATGATGAATACTCCAACACTTAGTTGAATTAGACAATGTATATCCAACATTACATTCTTCGATGAAGAATCTTCAACTACTTGTTTCATTTATTTATTGTTTTAAATTTTATCATATATATTTATTACATTCTTCGATGAAGAATTTTCAACATTGCCTAAACCACAGTTAAGTTTAGATCGAAGTCAAATTCAATATTGGATGAAAAACGATCCACTCAAACAAAAACAAAAAAAAAAAAAATCAACAAAATTATGCAACTAGAATTGTGAGAAATTCGATCAAGCTTGAACGCCCCTTCAAATAGTATTGACCCACGATTGGGTCACAAATAGAGTGCGGCCACATGCAACCATATTAACAAAGTCTCGCTGACTAACCTTTGTCAAAAAGAGTTGGCATATCTATCAGATAAGATGATGAAATGCTGACCACTAACCTTGCAGAAATTCCTCACCGAACAACAAAGCAAGATGGTTGAATAATATAAATAATGTGAGACCTCTTTTAAATATACAAGATCTGTAGAAAATCTGAGTTCAGATCTCATATGCAATTATTTTATTGGACGCATTGCTCACGAAAACATCACGGGAGTCAACTTCAACTTGCTGCTGCATTAAAATAACGAAGGAGCTGTCTAGCAAACCACCTTTTTGTTCTGACTAATATTCTATAATAACTTTTTGGGATTTTTCTCACATATCTGTAGCATCTTTGACCCATCAAATTATGGCGAGCAATATAAAGCATGCTGCATCTTTGACCCATCAAATTATCACTAGTAATATACAGCGTGTTGCATAGTATTGAATTTATTAGTTACGCCGAAAGGCGTACACCTATTCACAATGAGCACAATTAATTAGTTTTTAATCTAAAATTTTAATCTGATAGTTAACAATTGAAGATGTTGGTATATTTTTAGTCGTCCTGCCAAATCAATGAATGTGATTTACTCTTCATAACTTTCTTGTATTTTGTATTTCTGAATGCATCCGTTACCCTGTTTACTTTTTAACATTTACCTAATCATATTAAGAAATTACTGTAGCACTATATGATTGCCACATTTAAATGATTAACCTTTCAGATTACCATTTAGATTTCCTCAACTGTCCAGGAGTTTCATTTTCTAGCTGCCTGTGCGTTTCATTTTCTGTCTTTCCTCACCTATCTGCGCGTTTCATTTTGGCCACGAATTTCAACTGTCCGCCCTTTCGGCGTTCTCAGCCGCGAGTTAGCGGCTGTGCTAGTACTAGCGCAGCCACAAAATTATGGCTGGTAAACGCCGATAGGCTATATCATAAACCCTAATTATTTATAAACGAATCAGTACTTATAATATGATACGTCTGTTATAACGCTTAAGGTAGGCCATGCTTCATAAAAAAAAAAAAGAATGGTTAAAAAAATTAAAAAAATTAAAAGCAGGCCATACCACTATTCATACTCTGTAAAAAAAATCCGAACGGATCACACTTCATAAGAAAACGAATCGCTACCGGAAATATGGTACGTCCGTTAAAAAAAATTGAATGGATGCACAGTGATCACACTCTGTAAAAGATGAATGGTTACCACTGAACATACTCTGTTAAAAAATTTAATGGCTTAATAAAATTGGAGTAGTGCATGTTGATGATTTAAAAATCGGCAATCATATGGGAATACAGTGATTTTTTAATAAGATTAGGTAAATGTAAAAAAGTAAACAAGTTAATCCATATATTCATAAATGCAAGATTTGGGAGGACGACTAAGAATATGCCGTCTTTAATTGCTAGCCATCAGATTAAGATTTAAGATTAAAAAATAATTAATTGTGCCCATTATATACGCTTATCTACTTAAATATACAACTTATTACATAGTATTGAATATTGCAGTGAATGATATATACAGTGTGAATATATTTTTGTGTATATATTAAAGTGATTTGATGAATACATCATGACATATATATTAAGGTGATATATATATATATCGCTTGTACTTTGATCCATCATTTTTGGATCCTTCATTTTTTACCCATCAAATTATGCAAGCAATATACAGCCTGAGGGTATATATCAAGTTTGATCCAACCATGTATATAGGGCCTGCCCTTTGACCCATCAAATTATCCCCAGTAATATACAGGCAGCCTGCTGAGCACTATTGAATATTGTAGCAGGTGGTATATATATATTTTTGATATATTTCGACGTGTATTACTATATATCAAGGTGATCCTAAAGATATATCCTAGGGTATATACTAAGGTGATCAAAAAATGTATGTATATATTGTCTACTGTAGGTGATATATACATGGTCGGTGGTAGGTAGTGTGCACTGAAGGTAAAGGGAAGGTTGTTTCATGCCATGCCATGTCATCCTGGGTTTATAGCTGTAATTCATAAGCATTCATAAATGAAGGGAGGGTTAACAGGTAAAGATTTTCATATGGGTAACTAACTATAAGGAGCAGCAAGCATGAAATGAAAGAGAGGTAGGTCTATTCCTTGCTCACCTTAGTATATACATCGGGATATATTCATCAAATCACCTTGATATATAAGCTAGAATGCATTTGATAAATAAGCGGAAAAACATTCAATGCTATGTAGCAAACTGTATATTGTTCATCTCAAATTATACCCAACAACAATTAGTATATACATCATCAGATCACCTTAATATATACACCGAAATATATCCGTCGTCAGATCACCTTGATATATATATATACCTAAATATATCGATCACCTTGATATATATATATACCTAAATATATCGGTCAGATCACCTTCATATATATATATATATATATATATGATCCTTAGCAAGCTGTATACTGTTAGCCTCAAATTATACCCAACCCTCAAATTTCCTGGAGCAACTTAGTTAAAGGAAGAAACATCTTCGTCAAAGGAAGAACCGTTTTGAATGATCTTTTATCCCAGGAGACATCGACACTATCCCAACAACAAAAAATTCGTTGACTCGCCGCCCCCTCTTAAAAAATTTGTCGACTCGCCGCCCCCTCTTAAATGCTCCGCTGGATGACAGTTGGGGATCGTGGGCTACCACAGTTGGTGTATTGGGCTTTACTTAACCCTCCTGTGCACATTATGGGCAAAGAAGCCCTCAAAATTCATGCCTGCTGTGCTCAATCAGAGGGAAATAATGAATCAAGGATGCGTGGACTGGATCTTTGTTATTGCGTGTTTTGTGATTGCAGCATCAGGGCAACAGTCGTATGAACAAAACGCTCAGCTGGCTTGCCCTTCCAACAATTCCCCCGACATCACCTACGGCTACACCTGCAATGGCCAACAGCGAACATGCGAGGCCTATACAATTTACAGAGCCCAAACAGGTTACCAGAGCCTGGCAAATATCAGCACGCTGCTCAATTCAAACAAGTCCCAGATGGCCAAGATCAACAATATCTCCGAAACCCAGATTCTCGATATCGACAAAGCAGTCATAGCTCCCATCACCTGTTCCTGTGTCGGAAACCACTCGCAGGCCAACGCAACCTACGTTGTTCAATCGGGCGACACGTATTTGATCATGGCCAACAACACTTACCAGGGGCTCTCTACTTGCCAGGCCATGATGCAGCAGAACTCTGTCGAGGCTACGAAACTTCAGATCGGTATGAGCCTTGAGGTCCCTCTCAGATGCGCCTGCCCGACGAGTGCTCAGGTCGGGCAAGGATTCAAATACCTGCTCTCTTATTTGGTTCGAATGAATGACTATCCGGCGGCCATCGCGCTCCAATACGGAGCCAGTGTGCAGGAATTATTAGACGCCAACAGTCTTACCTCGAACAACAGGACCATTTACCCGTACACGACGCTCTTGGTTCCTCTGCGAGTACCGCCCACGAGTTCCCCTGCCCCGTCACCGCCACCGCCTCCGCCAACGTCGTTCCCCTCACCTCCGATCAAAGGTAGCTCGAACGCGGGGCTCCGAGTCGGCCTCGGTGTCGGAATCGCCGCCGCCGTGGCGGTGGTGGTGGCGGTGACAGTCGGCTGTATTCTCTTCAGAAGAAAGAAAACGAACCGCCGCCGCCCGGGCCAGTCGAGCTCTGAGCCGAGGAAACCAGAATTCGACGCGAAAAAAGCCACGGCGACGGCGTTGGCCGACGAACTGGCTGTCGGAATTCAAGAAATGGTGCAGACGTTACCTCGGTACAAATTGAAGGAACTGGAAGCCGCGACGGCGAATTTCAGCACGGCGAACAGAATCGCCGGCTCTGTCTACCGCGGCGTCATCGACGAAACCCCGGTGGCCGTCAAGCAGATTCAGGGCGACGTATCTCAGCAAATCGGGCTTCTTCAAAAGCTGAACCATTTCAACCTGGTGCGCCTGTCGGGGCTCTGTGTGACCGAAAGCCGTTCATATCTCGTATTCGAGTATGCCGACAATGGCTCACTCGCCGACTATTTACAGAGCAATTCGCCTGTTCTGAGCTGGTGGCAGAGACTGGAAATCGTTCTGGATGTGGCAAACGGACTAGGTTATCTTCACAATTATGCCGTTCCGGCCTACGTCCACAAGGACATAAAGAGCAGCAATGTTCTACTCGACCGGAATTTCCGAGCCAAGATAGCCAATTTCGGTCTAGCGAAATCGGCAGGCGAGGGTTTTGCCGTGACGAGACATGTTGTGGGCACGAAAGGATACATGGCGCCGGAATACCTTGCCCAGGGTCTCGTCACGCCGAAGCTCGACATCTTCGCCTTTGGGGTCGTCATGCTGGAGCTTCTCTCTGGCAAACCTGCGGCTTTTCCCGGGGATGGAGATGTGCACAAGGAAGTTATGCTGTGGACTACAATTGGGGTTTTGGTCGAGGGTTCGAACCCCAAGGAGAAACTCAAGGGTTTCATGGATCCGGCATTGAAGGATGAGTATCCGTTGGATATGGCTTTCGCCATGGCAGAGCTGGCCAGGACGTGTGTGGACGAGGATTTGAATCGTCGGGCAAGCATTAACGAGATTCAGATGACTCTGTCCACATGGCTATCTGCTTCTTCTTAGTCACACGATTTGGATTCTATAGATTCATATCCCAACAGCAGCAGCTTTAAGATCATTCATAAGGTTTTGTCTATGAGTGAGCGAAGCCGCGGAAATGACACATAGATATAACATTTTCTAGGTAATCTCTATTGATGGAATCTACAGACTCATGCCTGCTTTAATATCACTCATAGGGTTTGATCTGAGGGTGATGGTGAGCCAAGCCACGGGAAAAGTCACACAGATCACATTTTTCATGTAAAGCCTATTGAAATAAATTGATTGTGAAGCTTTCCCAAATTTCAAGTTGGCCTTCTGGCTTTTCAGTGTAAGTTTTCAGGATGAAGTGATGAAAAAAACATGAATTGTGAACCATTGACATCTATGAATTTCTTGAAATGTAACGGTTATTGAAATAAATTGATTATGAAGCTTTGTGTAATGTCATCACTTTGGGATATCATTGTATTACAGAGTGTTACTAAGATTAAAGTAGTCAGATGGAGGTCATAGCCAGAACAGGGGTTATTGAGGGGTATTTTGGGGTTCTGGTTATTGAGAGGTATTTTGGGGTCTTCGCATCGCTCATCTTATTTCATTATCATGATTCATTATGTACAGCTCAACATTTTATTTCATCATCATGATCCATTCCGCATAATTTGGCTTTAATTCCGTGGTTCCGTTGCATTGGATGATTTCGATGATTTTGAGTTATTTTGGGCTATAAGTTGATTAAGAAATTTCTGAATTTTTGATATGTGTTTAGGTTTCCATTTTGTATATAGATTTTTTAATAGGTATGCAGACTTGCGTAAGGGCATGCGTCGGTGTGAGTGGCAACTGGGGAGAGATTCAGGGTTGTCTTTATCTGTATGTTCGAAAATGGGAAGGATGGTGAACAGTGGCGAACAGAATGGAAGCGAAATCATGAGTTGGAATTGTAAGTCATTCATAAGAAGATTTCACAGTTATCAATTCTCAGGTTGAAATTCATAAGAAGATTTCACAGTTATGAATTCTTAGGTTGAAATAATTAAGAAAAAACAGATGAAAATTAAAATTATTGGGGAAAGCAATTCTCAAATGCTGGATGAAATGGAAGAGAGAATGAGGAGGAGCAGGATAAAACTGAGACTCTAGAATATCATAGAAGGACAGTAATAGAAGGAATTAGCAGCTCCTTCAACTTACTCTTTGAGAAGAAGAGATAATTCAAGATGACTCAGCACAGGCAAAGAAGAAATTACTTGGGGTCCAGATATCCAAGGTAAGTGAATCTTCAATGGGCATGCTTCATTTTAAATTCTGAATGTTTGCATGTTCTGTAAATTTGTTTTTTGGTTGGAACAGTTTGTATGACAATATAAAAACAAAACTGTTGTATTCTTTGTAATTTTTTCTAACAACTTTCAATATTGTATTTTGGTTAAAACAGTTTATATGACCATATAAAAACAAAACTGTTATATCCTTTATAACAACTTTCAATATGATAAAAGGGAAGCTAGAGAACACTCAGGGAGAGATCTCACATTTTAACTCCCTAATTTATAATTAATCCATCAAAAATGGAAATGTCACAAGTAAGATTTAGATTTAAAATTTAGTGAGGAGAATAATAGTTTTTTTAACCGCCTAAAACTATATTCAATAAAAAAATCTTAAACTAAATCCAATAAACAAAATTAATAGAAATTTATGAACTTAATTGTATTTTTTTTTTAAAGTAAAATTGTATTATCTTAGATAATCATAAAACCAGTACATATATCTATGCTTGTAGCTGGTTCTACCAAACAAATGAAAACCAGAACCAAGTACAAGCTTAAGAAAGCATCATTTTTACAGCTGAATACATATATAACTAAATACAGAATTATGCAAACTATTGTTCTTGTGCTGAGCCTGCCTAGAACTGAAAAGATGACTATTTTAATAAAAAAAAAGAGACTACACTGTTAAAAAAAAATCATACACATGTACTGAAAGATGTCAAATCTAAATATATACAAAACTTGTTATCCAAAGTGAATTGCTTCAATCTTTGGGAATATGATTGGAAAAAAAATAATTAAATAAGTATGATTAAGAGTAATTTTTATAATATATGTATGTTTTTTATACTTTATATAAATAACTATTAACCTACAATTACCACATGATATTGTTATTATGTATGATTTTTATACTTGTATAGCATTATTATCAATAATTTATATAAATAATTATTAACTTACAATTACCCAATTACCCATGATATTGTTATTAAAATTTAATATGCCAAATCCATTTTAAATATAATATAATTTTCAAATTATTCTTTATTTTATACTTTGCAATATGATTTTGCCAATAATTATATATATTTTTATTTCTAATAAATTTATATATTTTTCAAAAAATTATTTTTTTTTCATTTTTATCATTCAAATATATTTATATATTTTATATAAAAAATTAAAAATAATATTTATTTAAAACAAAATTTAATACATTTTACATATCATTTTGATATATAAAATAATAAGACAATCATGGTATTTTAACTTCTTTGAATCACTTCTAAATTACATTGCAAATAAAACACTCCTAACCTAAAACAATCATCATGGTGTTTGAACTGGTTTGAATCATTTGTGAATTGCATTGCAAATAAAACACTCCAACCTAAAACAATCATTTAAATTTATTAAACGGAATACATTTCCTATTAAAACAGGTTGAAAATTGTGCACCGGTTGAAGCCCCTTAAAGTCTTCCAAAGATCAAAGAGGTGCAATGGAGCCAAAAGTTCTAGCAAGTAAAAGGTCCTAAAAGGTCCCGTGAGACAGCGCGATTGGTAAGACATTACCTTTCTCCAAGGTTGGGAGGAGGTCTAGAGGTCAAACCCGGCTGGGTCTCCAGGACGATTATGTAATGGCTGCTAGGAACTAGTCTGGATTCTGTGATTGTAAATGATATATACCTAATATATATCGAGTAATTTCTACCTGAAAAAAAAAAGAAGTAAAAGGTCCT
>SNQJ01S0024994.1:38169-56689 GCA_010110895.2 Picea sitchensis
GAAGCACCACACATGACCTTTGGAGGATATCCTTTGCCTTTGAGAAAGAATGTTAGTTCCCTCACAAGGTTTTGAGCATTAGGTATGGGTCTTAAGGCCCTGATATCGTTAAGGGGGGGAATCCAAGCCTTAGTTTAAGTACAAATATTATAGGCTTCCAGGGCCAAGTATGCCACCTTAAATCACCACACCCAACCTCTCAAGGTTTTAGGTAGATTTTAGGGCTCAAGGGTCAAGAATGATACCTTAAACCACCATAGATGACATCTCGAGGGGATCTTTGGCCTTCAAGTGGGGATATGGGCATCATTAGGAGATTTTGAGAACTAGGTATGGGTATTGGGTCCTTGGACATTATAGAGAGAGGAAACCCAAACCTTAGGTTCAAAAGTAAGCTTCTAGGCAGCCAGAGACAACAACGACATGTTGAACCACCACAAAGGACCTTTCTATGATATCCTTGGTCTCTAGATGGGGATAGTCATCATTATGAGGTGTTGAACATTAAGTATGAGTCTTTGGACCTTGGATATGGTTACAAGAACACACCCAAGAGTTAATACCTAAATGAATCTTTGAGGATTTTGGGGCCAAGAATGACACCTTGAACCACCACAAATGATCTCTCGAGGGCATCCTTTCCCTCTAACTAGGTATATATTTACCATTATCATTTTTTAGCACTGGATATGGGTCTCGAAGCCTTGGACATGGTTAGGGGAGGAAACATGAATCTTAGGCCCTAAAGGAATCTTCTAGTCATCTAGGGCCAATAAAGATGCCTTGAACAACCACAAATAGTCTCTTGAGGGTACCCTTGGTCTATAATTGGGATGTTAGTGCCACTAGGTGGTTTTAAGTAGTAAGTATATGTTCGAGGGCCTTGGAAATGATGTAGGGAAGAAGGTCATGCCTTAGGTCCTAAATAAAGCTTTGAGGCATCCATATCCATGAATAATGCCTCGAAGCACCACACATGACCTCTATAGGGTATCCTTGGCCTCTGATAAAGGATGTTAGTGCCCTCACAAAGTTGTGAGCATTAGGTATGGATCTCAAGGCCTTTATATTGTTAAGGGGGGGAAACACAATCCTTAGTTGAAGTACAAAGCTTCTAGGCATCTAGGGCCAAACACAACACCTCAAACCACCACATCCGACCTCTCGAGGTTTTTGACATCTTTTTGGGCTCAAGGGTCATGAATGACACCTCAAACCACCATAGATGACCCCTCAAGGAGATCTTTGGCCTTCAGATAAGGATAAGGGCATCATTAGCATTTTTGAGAAGTAGCTATGGGTCTCAAGGCCTTGGAAATGGTTAAGGGAGGAAACATGAACCTTAGGTGAAAATATGCTAGGGTATCTAGATTTTCATCGATTGTAACACAAATGTGTACACGTTTTAGAGCATGTGCATGTTATTAATGTGCACACATTCTAAAGTGCATGTGTGCACTTGCATTTTTAAATTAAAATACACATGAGCACACACACACTTATGAACACACACACGCTTAGGAACGTGTACACGTTCCTAAAAAATATGAGTTGGCAAGCGTTCATGGTGGTTTGAGGCACATCAAGGCTATAGGATTACAAACATGTGCATGCTTGTAAGTGCGTGTGCATTCCTATGTGTGCACATTTCCCATTGCTACAATTTCATCCATCAACTTCTTGCAAACACCTTGAAAGTTAAATTTGTTTTCCACCAACTCTTTAGCTTCAAATTTGTCACATAGAGGAGATAACGTTGAGTCTAACACACTCGAAATGAAACGTACTTGAAGGACTGATTACTAATGTTGAGCTAATGATCAACACTAGGTATGTAATCCCTCTCTATGTCCATATATATTGTTTATGAGATAAAATGCAATGCATGCTGATTTGAGGTTGGCTTGTGGAAGATGAAATGTAATTCACATTGATTTGAGATTGGTTTTTCCATTTTAATAATGTACACTAAGTCTTCACACATAAAATTATTATAATTATCTATTTAAAAAAATGAGTAAGTTACTATAATTAAATAATAATAAGTAATTATTTTGATTATTGACAATCAATGCTATATCTATGTTAAATTTATAGTTTATATATTTTACATCTCAAATTAATTTACATTAATTCAATTTATATGTAACTTAGGTCACATATCTATGTATATTTATTATTATTTATGTTAAATGAATATAACACTATAAAGATACCATATCTTAAACTACTTTTAAACTTGTATGTTTCATGTCAATCTATCTAATTAAATAATGATATGTTCTTAAATATATCTATCTTCACCTACTTTTAAACTTGTACGTTTCATGTCAATCTATCTAATTAAATAATGATATGTTCTTAAATAATTCAGATTCTATAATAATAGAGAAAAGTACTTTTCAAGTACCATCGAGATAATTTGAGATAATTTTTTCTTGGAAAAAAAAAGTACCATCGAGATAAGTTAATGTGTCATGTTGTCACTCAAACTAGAACTATGTTGTAGAATAATTATTAATCATAAATTGAAAATACATATTTCATACAATAAAATCAAATCAAATCTAACATATAAAGAATAAAAAATACCTAAATCTATGTAAAATGAATATGTGGACTGATGATGAAGGAAGCACTTTCCACTCAACTATAAACATTCATGGTAAATGCAACCCTTAAATTAAAACTATGAATTGATAAATTAGTGCAACAATCTAATTCTTTATCTCTCATGAAAATCTAAACAATTATGGAATATATATATATATATATAAACTATGGTTAAGGAAGAGAAAGTATAAATGTTATTGTAACCCTCAGTTTAGAAAATTTAACAATTTTGCAAATTTTCAAAGTTTTCAACCAAACTTATCATGCAAATGTTCATGATACAATTTTTGAAAAATAATTTTTTTGGCCCTCTATACCTAAGCTAACGTTGAAATTGTACACGTGGCATGGTTAGTGAAGAAACAATGCTTCTAAAGTGTTTTCCAATAAGAAAAATGTAGCCACAGGCAACAATATTAACAAAGTCTCGTTGAATCACCTATGCCAACTAGTGTTGGCATATCTATGTGAAATGCTGACCACTGCAAGGATGTCCTTGCAGTGATTTCTCACCGAACGATAAAGCAAGATGCTAGAATAACATAAATATTGTGAGACTTGAGAACTCTTTAAAACATAGTTATCAAGTTTGAGTTGGAATTTGGATTTGATTCGAGATGGAAAAAATTTGATTTCCTAAAATTTAATATGAAAAAAAAATTGGGACTATAAATTTTACAAATACTGAAAATATGTTAGTTTTTTGAAATTTTAGAAAGTTTTCATATGTTTTCAGCGCATTTTCTTCTGTTTGTTTTGTAGTTTAAGACATTTGCAAAGGATACAATTTCATTTGAATTTTTTGTGGACTTAAGCAAGCATAGCCTTTCCCTCCTTCAACGAGCGATTAAAGGAGATTTATTCATGGAAGTGTAACTAGTTTAGTTGCATCTCACCCATTCCTTTAGCCAGTTATTCCAACAAATACGTTGAAGAATACATTGTTAGGAGAGTCAACAGTAGAGAAAAAGCCACTGGCCGCCAGAGTTGCAAACTACCAGCTCATCGCAAGACTGCTATACTAACTGACATAGACAATCTAATTAAGCGGTGCGCAAGACTGCTATACTAACTGACATAGACAATCTAATTAAGCGGTGAATTATGGACCATGAGCTGCTCATTTGGCATCAAAATGAACGCCCACAAAATCCTCTCTCAGGAAAATGGAGGACGACTTGAACTATTTCATCCTATTTTTCCCGTATCAAATTGAATTTAACGAATTATTGGTCCAACCGAATCGAACTGTCGAATTCTTCAATCTGATTCAATCGAATTTGGTAACTATGCTTTAAAATATTCAATACTTGCATAAAATCTGAATCCAAAGATCTGACATGCCATTATTTTATCAAATACATTGCTCACGAAAACAACACGGGAGTCAACTTCAACTTGTAAGAACTTTTGTAGACGCTGTTGCATTATAATAACAAAGAAGCTGTGTAGCAAACCACCTTTTTTCTGATGATGGAAGTTCGATTTTATTTTAAAAAAAATATTTTTTCAATATAGTGGATTGATTGTTTGATGACGTAGTCTAAACATTCTATGTTTCTATTTTTCTCTGTGGCTATCATTGAAATCCATTAACTGAATTGTAAGTGAAATAATAATTTTATAAGGCTCAAATTATTTTTTTGAATGCATAAATTGAATCAATACCCTCCAAAACCCCAAACATTAGAAATATATAATCTCAAAATCTATAATTCCAACTATTTTTTTAAATAAAACCAATCTAAAAAAACATATCCTAAAAATATTAAAAATATAGAACATTTAAACTACATCTTACATCATTATATTATTGTTAACCAATTTATTTTAATGAATGTAATATTTTTAAAATAATAATAATGAAATAATGGATATTTACTATAATAATTAATAACAATTACTTTTACCATCAATTAAAATTAAATTATAATAAATTTTTATTTTCAAATAAAATATTAATAAGTTAACCATCTTTTTAATTGTGACAATTTCAACCAAATTTCTATTTAAATTATGAAAAAAAGGTGTCTTACCACTGACTTATTAAAAAATACCATTATGGTCAACACATTTATGAGTTCCATATCTGTATATGTTGGTGGATATAAAGGTTGTGTCGGCTAGTGACTTATTCCAATACAAAAATAACTCCCTTCAATTATAGTCAACAACTTTATGATTTCCACGTCTGTATATATTGGCGGATATCTCGATATGTGGATATATTGGTAGACTATGGAGGGTGGTTTTGGATAATTTAAAATGGTTTTACAAACTTTAATCTAATTTAAAAAATAAAATTTAATAAATACTTTCAACTTCCTAAAAGAAAGACCGTTCTGAATCATTTTTATAGTCTTGTATGAAATTATACCAAACATTCAATTTCTACCAAGTTTAGTATTTGCAACTTCGTGGAAAAAACTGTTTTGAATAATCTTTATTAAAGACTTAATTTTCACCAAACTTTGTCTATCATTTCTATCGAATTTTATACTCACAATATTTTTTGAATTTTTTTTAACTTAAGATATAAGTCATGTAAACAATTCAACTCAGTGTCCTCTTCAATCATCACATCAACCCATGATTCCATGTGAGTTGAAAAGTTTAAGTATGGGAAGACTTTCATCCAACTCTATTAGGTGTGTCAACTTAGAGAAGAAATAAAAGAACCCAAGTAGAGGGATAGGTCCTGAGGGAAGCAAGAAATAAAGAAACCCTTCAAGAGTAAGTGTGAAAGTGATATGGTTTTAGGGCTTACTTCTGGTTTATGGTGTCATTAAATCCATTTCTATGAGTTCCTTTGTAGAAGGATCATTTGTTTCTTGAGATACCCTTTCCTCGATACTTTTTGCATTTTGAACCCCTTAATTGCCTTTTGATACCCAGTTATCATTTGCAGGTCCCCTTTAAAAGGTTTCAAGCTTCATTCCTTCATTTTTTACTGGGAAGTAGTCCTTTATAATTTGGTGCATTCACCTACTTATAAGTGGCTTAACTTGTTCATAAATAATCTCTAACAATTGGATAATATTCTATTGGTTGAGTGTTTACTTTTTATGGTCAATTGTGGTGTTTTTGAGAAACAATTGTTGCTACTGTTGAAGTCATTCGTTGATGTTATAAGATTGTTTACTGCTGTAATTTGCAACAACCAAGTACAATTTAACTTATCTAGTGTCTAGAGAGATCATTGTTTCATACTTTAGCTAGGTAATTGTTATATATATGTTGCAAATTGTTTCTTGTTTCGGGAAGGTACACCAATCACACTTCAACCTTTCTTTCCTTCCTAGACCTAGACCAATTAACATGTGATCAAGATAAGGGGCGGTAGGCTTGGCTACTCAACTTGCTATTCAATCCCTTGAGGTCAAAAGGGAAGCCTTCCTCATGGAGGAACTCCTCCATCACTAAAACGAGGGAAGATCCTACTTAGGTGATAGTGGTAGTTTCTTCCATAGTTACGCAAGATTTGGGGATCTTGTGGTGGGATTTACACAAGTACAGATCCCACAATAATGGGATGCACATAATATGCAATTGAGATAAAGATTTCCGTGTGAAATATTTTTCCTGTCCCGAAACCTGCAAGCGAAAAAGTCAGTAAGTATGGAATACAGAAACGGTCGGTGGGACTCGTTTTCGCTAATATATTGGTATTTGTAATAGATATCCCATTACCCGGAAGGATATTTTCTACAAGTTTCTAGACAAGTTGTGTAGGGACAATTAGTATGACTATCTCCTAGAGGCATGGTGAGCTGTTAGCATTAAACCTCATTTATTGCATACTTGGAAAGAAGTGCGAAGGTGGAAGGCACAAGAAACAACGATTAGGAATTGGATATTTCGTGAACTCGCCAACCCGACAATCCACAGAAGAGATTCCAAGAAATGACCAAGTATGGAAAGCGAGCGAACGAGCTTCAAAATGGGGTGACAATAGTTCCCCAGGAGACGTGAGGACCTGAAGGTCAAATTGCAGGTCTCAGAACTTTTGAGTGTAAACTGTGTAACATGGAAGAGGGTATGATGTGGGAGTCTGGTAGTAAATTTGTATATCGCAGAAGTTTGGGTGTTGTTTGCAGGTCACAAAACAATGGAAGTGAAATCTAGAGCTCGGGAATCCGCGATCGGAAAAGTGGCTAGGTATGGAATGGGGAAGCGGTCGGTCGGTGTCATGATATAAAAGCACGAGTGCAAATGTGAACCCATGAGTCCACCAACCCGCAAAGTTAGACAATTTAAAAAAAAATGACTAAGTAACTAGAAAGAGAAAGTAGAGGGGAAAAATAAGTGAGAATTTGGTTAAGTATAGAAAAGGGTAAATAAGGCCTAATATATTCAAATATGTAATAGATATCCCATTTCTTGGAAAGGTCTTTTCTGCATGTTTATGTAGAAGTTGTATACTTATTTCATATACTTGGAAATAAGTGTGAAGGTGGTGGGCACAGGAAACAACGACTAGGAATTGGAAATTTCCTAAACCCACCAACTTGACGATCCACGAAAGAGATTCCAAGAAATGGCCAAGTGTGGAAAGCGGTCGGACGAGCTTTAAAATAGGGTGACAAGGGTTCTCGAGGAGACGTGAGGCCCCGACGGTCAAATTGTATGTATCAGAACTTTTGAGTGCAAAATGTGTAACACAGAAGAGGGTATGATGTAGGAGTCTGGAAGTGAATTTGTATATCGCAGAAGTCAGAGTGTTGTTTGTAGGTCACGGAACAATGGAAGTGCAATTTAGAGACCGCCTGCATAGGAACCCGTGATTGAAAAAGTGGCTATATATGGAAAGGGGAAGTGCTCGGTCAAAATCGTGATATAAAAGCATGAATAAAAATGTGAACCCGTGAATCCGCCAACCCGCGCAGCAAGACATTTTCGAAAAAATGACTAAGTAACCAGAAAGAGAAAGTACAGGGGAAAAATAAAGGGGAATTTGGTTAAGTATAGAAGAGGGAAAAGAAGGGGATAAAAGAGTGGGAAAATAGAAAAGCGGAGGACAATTTTTGTAAGTGGGAATTGGTCTCAAACAAGCCCCATTGTTGCAAAACCATCATTTTCTAGTCCAATATTTTATCCAATTACTTGTTTTCTATTGTGCTTGTACCATTAAAAAGGGTGTGAGCAAATGCTTTGTTGAAGATTTATTTTTATTGCAACTTGTGGGAGTAATTTTGTTCTTGATACATTCTTCAATGACTTTGACATATTATCTTAAGTATTAAACTTTTTGCATGATGGGTTGTTAGCATTGAAGCTTAATAATTGCATATCTAGAAACAACAATGACGATCTTGAATTTTAATATTGTGGTTGATTTCATAGTCCCATTTGACTTCAACCACCATAGATCAGTTTTATTTTTTATTTTTTATATATTCGTGAAGAAGAAATTTGGTAATTTCATTAATAAAGTAAAAAGTGCTCAAATAGAGGCCATGGGATGGACAACTAATAAAATGTTTCCTTTTGGAGTAAAGGAATCAAGGAAGTGAAAGGGAAATAAGAAATCGTTTTCTCATCAAGGTTGAGATGAAAACAAAATTACTAGGGCGGGGCCTCGACTGCCGCATCATGAATTAGTGTTGTTATGTTCTATTTGCATTACAAATAGAATTGAATGTTGGTTTGAAACTATCTGAAATTCATTCATGTTTCCATAGAATCCTGATGGGATCGACACAATGCATTGTCATATAATTGTTCAATGCTCCATATTATATCAAATTACTTGAGCCAATACAATATTCAAGAAATACGAGACTATCCAACCATACTAACGAGAAGATGTGTTGAATCCAGCAAAGAAGCAACAACCAAGATTCCAAGGAATTTTTTTTAATAGTAAATCCATAAAAAATAAAAATAATGGGCAGTGTATATCTATCCATAGACATTGGACTGAATTCTTTGCACCGAAGCATTGAACATATTTGTCATAAATACAGGTATAGGATCTACCAAAAAAAAAATTAAAAAAGAAACATGCATACAATTCTGTGTTGTTTCTCTAGTGGGACAACATGCAGGAGCCATCAAGATGCTCTTCAAAATGCATACAAAACTCATTACCATTCTTTTTTAGGAAGTCCTTGCAGTATTCTCATCAGAAGGTCAATGTTCATTGGTGCAATCTCAATATCTTGCAGAAGACCTAAGGCGACAAAGAAACATGAGAGTGGTTCCGCAGTGGAATAATTATTTGGCTTGAAGCAGGTGAACAACACTCTTTCTCCTTACGCTGGTGACCTGGAGACATTGCAAGGCACCACTAAATTGTACAAATAACATGGAAAAGGCCCCGATGAGAAGAGTTTCCAATCCGTGGCCACCACTGCCAAGAGCACAACATCTCGCAACATCGCTGCAACGACCCACCCCAGTAAGAAAGAAACTCAGAGTTTTTCAAACATAGGAGGACATAAGAACCCATCCCCGTGGTAAAATTGATAGTTCTCACAAGCTTCCCGTGAGGAATAAGACGAAAAACGTTGCAGGGAAAAAAAAAGAGCCTAAAACTGAAAGTGAGGACACACCAAGAGACCACCTCCTCATAGTCGAAGACTTCAGGGACACATCCTATACGAGAAATTCAAGAGGTCAAATTAATTCATTTTGGGTGAAAGGGGACCAAGAGACCCCCTCCTTACAGACAAATAATTCAGGGACATAGGTTGCACGAGAAAATATAGAGGCCCAAATTAGTTCGTTCTGGATGGAAGGATATGAATAGTAGGAATATGTCTTGCACCAGTGGGAGTTCTGGTCCTCATCCCCTAGGATGATAATTGTATATCCAGAGAACAGAAGAGTGGTCCTGTAATTGAATAATTATTTTCCTTGAAATATATGCTGGAAGCATCAAGAGACCATTTCCTTAAAGTGAAATACTTCTACCTAGAACGGACTAATTTGGGCCTATGGAATTCCTACTCTCGAGCTGCAAAGCGGCTATTATGTTCAATGCCGATTTATTTTTGAAACCCCTTCCGTTGGTCTTGTCAGGGCCACCATCGTCGATCCGGGAAGTGCCCCCCGTTATGGTTGATTTCAATTTGGGAGTAGGAGTGGGAACAAAATCTTCATTGCCATCATCCATCGTCGTATCATCATCCATCAGATCATCTTCTTCCGGCTCGAAATCGTCCGCATCAACCTCTGCGCCAACCATCAATGCATGCAGGCGGGATATCTGAGCAGGCGGGGTTGCATTGGAATTCTTTGGCTTGAAATATATCTCTCAGTGCACCAAGGGACCATCTCCGTTTTTTCTTCTAGGCGGAGGGAGATGAGTAGTAAGAATATGCCCTGGAGCACTGGAACTTCTGGTCATTATGCCTGAAGGTGTTTACTGTATCTGGACAGAACTGTTGTCGAACTACTGCCATAAGTTAATGATAATGTTCGTTTTCTCCATATGATGTTTGAAATGAACATTCAGAAGGGATGATATAACCCTCTGCAAATATTGGTTTAATGTGTATCAATGGGATATCTCCTTGATCCTTTCGTTGATCAATGACAATCTCTATGGTTCATGTGTAATGAGTTGTTACCGTTAAATATTACTAATTGCATATTTAGAAAAAAGTGCGAAGGTGGCGATGACAATGAAGAAAGATTAAGGATTAGAGATTTTGTGAAGCCACCAACCGGAAGATGTGCGGAAGAGATTGCATGATGCTTGAAATGAACACTTGGAAAGGATAACACAACCCTCCGCAAATCTTGGTTTAATTCGTATTAATGACAAATCTGCTCTAGCCTTTCAGACATTAATGACAATATTAATAGTTCCTACACGATGAGATATTAGCATTAAATCTTAATAATTGCATATCTAAAAAGAAGTGCGAAGGTGGTGGTGATGGTGAAGAGCGATTAACCATTGCACATTTCATCGACCTGCTAACCCACGAAAGAGATTCCAAGAAATGGCCAAGTATGAAAAGAGGTCGTTTGGACTTCAAAATAGGGTCACAAGTTATACTTAGGAGATGAGAAGGGCTGATGGTCAAATTGTATGTCTTCGAACTTTTGACTGCAAAATGTGTAACGCAGAACATGACATAATGACAGATTTCAATAGTCAATTTGTATATCACGGAATTTCAGGTGTTGTTTGTAGGTCATGGAACAATGGAAGCACAATGTTGAGTAAGCCTGGCCAGGAACCAACGATGGAAATAATGACCAAGTATGCAATGGGGAAGTAGTTGGTCAAACTCGTGATATAAAAGAATGAGACATACTCGAAACATGGCATGTTGACGGGCTTGAAAATAGGGCTACACGTTCTACTCAGGAGATGTGAGGGCCCGATGGTCAAATTGTATGTATCCCAATTTTTTATTGCAAAATGTGTAACATGGAACATGGGACAATGACGGACTTCGACAATCAATTTGTATATTGCGGAACTTCGGGTGCTATATATAAAAGCACGAGACATTCGAAAAAACGACTTTAACCAGAAAGGGAAAGTAAAGGAGAAAAATAAAAGGGAATTTAGTTGTCAATTTGTAGATCGGGGAAGTCTGGGTGTTGTTTGTAGGCGAAAAAACAATGGAAACACAATGTTGAGCCTGCTTACTCGGGAACCCGCGATCCAAAAAGTTTGTTGAATATGGAACGAGGAAGAGGTCAGTCAGACTTGTGATATAAAAATATCAGTGGAAATCTGAACACGTGAATTTGCCAACCCATGCACCTAGACATTTTTCGAAAAATGACTAAGTAACCAGAAAGGGAAAGCAGAGGGAAAAAATAAAGGGGATGGCAATTTTCGGAAGCGCGAATTGGTGTAAGAAAGCGCCATTGATGGTCTTAACAGTAACTATGAAGTGCATTAAACAAGTGAACAAGCTCTTCAATCAAGAAATAGATAAAGCGAGCCATGCTTATAGTTTCTAGGATGTGTTTGCATAAGAGAAGCATTGAAAAGCCATAGGAAAATAAATTTTGGGATGTTTAAGTAAAATTATTGTACTGTCAACTTGACCGTAAGTATAACAACGACGAATTTGAATTTTAAGACGAATTTTAATTTTAATTTTTTGTGGTTGATATGATAGTTCCATTGGACTTCACATAGTATATATCATTTTATTTCAAAATATTCATAAAGATGAATTTTTGTAAGTTCATCGATCAAGTAAAAGTGCTAAAATGAGCCACATACTACATTTGCGTCAGAGAGATTATATTAAAAGGAAAAGCAGGTCTTGTATATTCTTTAAGATCATAGAAAAACCACCAAGATCCTGAGTGTATCATTAATTTTCCAGAACAAAGCATACAACCAAGAGCCAAGTAAACACCAAATGTATTGAAAGTTGAGGCACAAGGGAATGCATGAAAACAAAAGGCACCAAGTGAGATCCCACAAGTGTCCATAGAGAAGTACGCATCGACCTATGCATCAAACAATTTGATATAAAAAAAACACACATGGCATTGGTTTTCTCTTACATGTGGTATATGTTCCCATGAGAAAATAACAGGGCCCATGAGAACCCTGAACTACAACAGGAAAAAAAATGAACAAAAGTCTGTCAAACACAAGAAAACACAAAACCAATGGATATTTAGCATTGTATCCCAACTATAACCAAACCCCCAAATGGGGAACAAGAAACTTGCCGATTACTATTTTACCATGAAGCAAGATCACTATGCACATTTGCTTTTGATAGTGCCATGTTCTATCACTACCAGTTTTAACAATGCCAAATTTCTAATATTATTGGAAATGCCCGATGGTTCCATTCAGAGGAGCAAGCCATTTGGATGGTTCAAAGGATGGGCCTAATTTATTCACAGTTAGATACTTTGTATGGGTTTTGTCCTCATGCTTCCCATTTCTGGACTGAACAATCTTATGCGCTTCCTGTTCAATTTGCCATGGCATTGAAAAATTATATTCATATCCTCATTGGGTGGGATGGATAGATACACATGAGATTTTTTCGTTTCCTGCCAACGCTTAATATGATTATTTATTTATTTTTTCAGCCGATATGCAATATTGCATTTTCCTCATTTAAGGTAAATTTTCTATGGACCCGAAAGTCACGCAACATGTAGACATTGTTTGCCTTTTTCTGTAGGTACACTTCATATGGAAATTCTGCTAACCCAAGACTCACATATTGTAATAGAGGCTGTCTAATTGTACAATGCACGATTGTGTTGCCCATGGTTCAGATGGAAACATTGAGGCAATGTCTATATATGTAAGGGCATTTTTTACTGCATTGTAGACAATCAATTGTACCATCATTTATGAAAGCAGAGGAAGAAGCATGAGAGTTACATTTGGCACATACAGGATCGAAGGGGGTCGAGTACGCATTTGATGCAACCAAAACACCCTCAACATGGACACGTAAGAATAAAAGTTAATATATTGAACAATATAATATACAACTGCAAAAAAAAAAAAGTTGCAGAAAATTGGTGAAGGCAATTTGGATGAGCAAAGTGAGGATGAAATTGTAGATGTATACGCACAACAATTGTTGAGCTAGTTAATTTCTTGAGATCCTGTACTATGTCTGTTCGCAATTCTGTTACAAATGTTGCTTGGGTTGTGCGAAAGATCCTTTCTTTACCATCTCTTTTCTTTGTTATATTTTTGAAGAGCATAAGTGAAAATTTCCCTTTATGCAATTGTTGTTCCATTGAGGAAAAAAAATTTGAATAGGTGTCAAACAATTGTAGTTGCAACATGGAACAATGCAATAGTTGTGTAACATAACCGAGATACATGGACATGTGAAAGTAAAGGATAAAACTGGATATGGAGAACGGTACCATTGCCTTGTCGTTGTATGACTCTCCATATTTTATATGGAGAATGTGTTTTGAGCCAAGTTTTCTCGTGAGATACTTACCCAATGGTTCCGATTGGGTAAGTGTCGTTGCTTTGTGCAAGTTGGTTGATTTTTGTGTCCTGTACGAAACGATATTCTGAACAAATCACATGAATTTTTTCCACAATACTTGTTTCGTTGAGCGATATAATCTGATAACAATCACCACAGTCATATACTATTTTGGGAAATATATTAAAACTTGTAATGGATATCCCATTACCTGACAATATCATTTCTACATGTTTCTGGACAATTTGTGTAGGAATAGTCAGTGTGACTGTCATCAGGGCTTCGTTGTTTGTCATGTCAATATGCATAATGGATCTAGTTTTGTTTTCCTTGTCCAAGTAGGTGCTATAGACGACTATTATGTCCCCGACGAACACTTGTCCACTTCAGCGACTGTTCAAGCCCTCTATTGATAGCATCTTGGGTGTTATAAGTTTAGACCTAGTGACATTTTTTGAGCAGGAAAAGTAATGTGAATGGTACTTTGCATTATTTTTTTGTTTTCTTTTTTCCTGGCATAAATGTACAAGTAGATGCATAACTTGGATGAAGTATGGAGGCCAGATTTTTGCAACCAGACCTCTTAGTCTATAGAACTTGCGTTGTGTTTGGCATCTCACTTGCGCTCGTTGATACTTCTTGTGAACTGTAAAGTATGCGTTGCAGATGACATCAACATATTTATCATGGCATAGATGAATAAATAGCTCATGATATTTGTTTGGTAAACATATGAGGAACACAACGTATGAATATTTACCTTTGGCCTTGTCGTTTTGTTGATGTTTGCAATGATTGACTGCTCATGGCCATGTCACTAGTCCAACTTTTTCTGATGCAAGCATGTGCATATGAACATCAGAAGGAATAAATAATCATATGCATTGTATATTGTCCATAATTGTTATGAATGTTACATACAAGGTCGAAGGAGATGGAATATGAAATAGGGTGTCAAGGGATACTCAAGAAACATGAGGACTCGACGTTCAAATTGTATGCCTCGGTTTTTTTGACTGCAAAAATGTGTAACAGGGAATAGGGCATGATGGGGGGGGTACGACGACCAATCTGTATATCGCTAAACCTCCGAAGCTAGAGGCGCAATATTGAACCCGCTAGCCCGGGAACCCGCGATCGAAAAAGTGGCTAAGTATGGGAAATTGTCGGTCGGAGTCATGGTATAGAAACATGAGTATAAATGTAAACCCGTGAGTCCACCAACCCTCGCACCTAGACATTTTCAGAAAGATGACTAAGAAAAGAAACCAGAAAGAAAAAGTAGAGGATAAAAACAAAGGGGAATTCGATTAAGTATAGAAGTGGAAAAAAAAAGGGATAATAGAAAGTGGGAAAATAGAAATGGGGAGGAAAATGTTTGGAAGTGGGAAGTCTCAACAAAGGCCCATTGTTGCCAAATCATCATTTTCTAGTCCAATATCATATGCACCCACCTGTTTTGTGTGTTTGATTTACTATCACAGTTGGTATACCTTTTCGAAGATTGTACTTCATCCCCCTCTGCTATGGAATATAAGAATTCATCTTCCTATCCAACTAATCTATTTATTTCAATGTAGCAATGTCGAAAATACAATGAACATGAAGGTAAGTTAGTATGTAGAAATGCATGTAAAAAAATAAATACAGTTCTATTTATTTGAATGTAGCAGCAAAAAAAATACAATTCACATGAGGATGAGTTACTATGTAGGAAGATACGTAGTATTTACATACAGTAAATTAGGTGTAAAGAAGTAGAACAAGTAGAACAAATATACAAACAATAAATAAAATACTAAACAATGGAATATGAAATAACAGTAGAAGCATGCACCTTTGTATCTCCTCTTCTACATTTGCAACAAAGAGTCCATCATCTTCTCCAGTTATTCTATTTGTTTAAATGTAGTAATGCAGAAAAATACAATGGACATGAAGGTAAGTTGGTATGCAGGAAGACATGTAAAAAAATAAATAGAGTTCGATTTATTTCAATGTAGCGGCACAAAGAATACAAAGGACATGAATATAGGTTATTATGTAGGAAGATACACAATATATACATACAATAAATTAGGTGCAAAGCAATAGAACACATATATAGATAATAAATGAAATACAAAACAATGGAATATGAAATAAGAGTACAAGCATGCACCTTTGTATCTCCTCTTCTACATTTGAGGTAAAGACTCCTTCATCTTCTCCAGTTATTCTATTTGTTTCAATGTGGGAACACACAAAATACAATGAATATGAATGGAAGCTGGTATGCAGGGGAGAACAAGTAATATGTACATACAATAAATGAGAATCAAAGGAATAGAATAAAAGATAGTTAGAAACATGAACTTTTGTTTTTCTTGATCCATAGTTGTAATTATATAGAATTTTTCCTGTCCAAAATATATTACAAGCCAGAAAATATTAAGAAATTGCATGGCCATAGCTGAATGATTTTGGTTTTGTGCAGCAAAGTATCTAGATATTCTTTGAGACATGGAAATATAATTTTACAATATCTTTGATGTATATATCATATTTCAAGTACAAGACAAATTGTATCGTGGTCAAACCAGTCCGTGTACAAGATAAAGAGGTTGTATTGTGATATGGGAACATTTGACCATATGTGGTTAATAAGTGCGTTTTGCACATGTTTTATCTTAACAAAAAGAAAGAGGACATTGTAATTGCACATGTAGTTGTCCAATTATTTTTTATGCCACTATTTTGTAGCATGTCAACACTGAAGTATCCTATAATGATAATGGTTTCATCCAAATGTAAATGGTGTGATGCATTTTAGAACATATTCATTATGTTAGCAATGTTGCATGCGAAGCATCATAAAAACTGAATATTGCAATTTGCAATCCACGGAACACCACTCTTTCTAGCACCATCTTAGTATATTTTTCCTCTACAAGAACATTTTGCAAAGGCATGTAGGTATGGTTCAGAGTTAGTAGAAAAAAATGGAGCAAAATTTATGAGCAAGATAGGCATTAGATCTCGACTTCGCCACACACGACAAAGGACCAGAATTTGCAATGCTAGAAAAAATGACAGCCGAAGTTGTGCACACATGATTGGCATGGAAATGGTGTAGAGTCCCGGGAAAAAATCAGAGGAAAATTGAAGAGCAGGAGAAAAAGATATGCCAACCTCTATGCAAAGTATGTAGGACAAGAACGATGAATAAATACTTAAACATTCTTACTTGAAAAAATGCAAACAACGAATAGTAAATAATGAACACGAATGAAAGTATAGTACTAAAACTTACTCGTTAATGATGAACTACATAACCATAGGTCCACTTGTGGGTGCAGGACTTGAACACTGCAAAGTGCAAAAAAACAGCTCCAACTATCGACGTAGGACCCCAACCTTGAAAAGCTAAAGAAAACAAAAGAAAACAATAAGAAAAAAACCAACGAGGAAGCACAAACAGGCCCAACTGCAGCTGCAGGACCTCAAACTCGCAAACTTGAACCAAACAACAACAAACAACAACCGAGAACCAATGAACAAACAACAACCACTGAACCAATAAACAACATATGTATATTGAATAATTACCAAATTGCATCCCAAGCACAGAAGAAACCCAAAACATATGACAACCATGCGAGTAGAAATAATTAAACATTCTTACTTGCAAACAACAAACAGTAAACAAGAAAGAATGAATATAAATGAAATTATGGCATCGAAACTTACTCCACAACGATGAACGACAGAAGCACAGGTCCAATTGTGGGTGGATGACTTGGACCCCACAAAGTAAAAAAAACAACTCTAACTGCGGATGTAGGACCCCAACCCTGCAAAGTTGAAGCAAACAGAAGAAAGCAACAAGCACCAACATGTCCAACCGCAGGTGCAGGTCCTCAACCTTGTAAAGTTGAATCAAACAACAACAAGAAACAACTGATGAACCAACAAACAAGAAGCACCCACCGAACTAGTAAACAATATATGTATATTCAACGATGACCAAATTGCATTCCAAACATAGAAGAAGTATGAAACATACAATGGCTATGCAATTGGCGGTGGACAACAATATTGTCCAAATTCACTGCAACATTGTATGGAAAAATTCGAGGAAAAATGTACTGTGAGAAGCCTATTTAGGTAAACATTTAAAGATGTCAGGTTGTTTAAGGGCATCACAGTATGCAAACATTTAAGCTATTAGGCCTGTTTAAGGACCTCGCGCTATGTAAACATTTAAGCTGTCACGTTTATTCAAGTACCTCAAAAAGAGTGTCAATGCTCTAAACCTTCGGTATGTAAACATTTCAATACAAATAGAAATAATAGAAGCATTAAAAAACAACGTCGATGCTCAGAACTTTCAGTATGTAAACATTTCAGTAAAAAATGTAATAAAAATTAAAAAAGAGCGTCTAAGCTCAAAACTTTGGATATCTAAACATTTACAACATTGGGAACAACGAAGCTGGCAATAAGACCTTCAGTATATTCTCCAATGAGACGATGACATACAAGGTTTTTTTATTATATAAAAAATAATGTTTTTACTTCTATAGTTCGAACAATAGAGATGATGCGAAAATTTATAGTCAAAAGAAATATTAATATGAAGTCAACGAATTATCGATCACTATAGTCCCTCTATGCTAAATGAACTATGAGTTAAATATAAATCCCTTACTCTATGATGTTAGCACAAGCATGTATGTGATTTTTAGGAGAATTATTATGTTAGTTTATTGCATGATATGGATTGGAAAATATTACATGCAAGCAAATATTACATCTCAAGATAATGGTTGGTATTGTGAATGAATTAATGAATTAAAAAATGGGGAATTGAAGAAGATTTGCTTAATGAACCATTAACTATTTGTTACTTGATTAAAAAAAAAGTAATAGAAAAGAATGACAAGATTCTTGGAAGAAAATGAGATTTTATCAATTTGAAATTAACCTAATAATTATTGACATAGGTTAATAATCTCTCTTTT